>CM038711.1:37786111-38021111 GCA_021613375.1 Megaleporinus macrocephalus | reverse complement strand
GTGCATCTTAAAATGTTTATTTATAGAGAAAGTTAATAAAACGTGTGTCTTCTTGTTAAATCAGCTTCACAGATTGACATGTTGGTTTTAAAGAGCGGTATTCTCCAAAACTAGTCGAGCAGGTCCATTCCAGAACCGTTCCTGATAAACACTCAGTTTTCTCGGTTTACTTTTCTGTTTTTAGAGCTCGTTATTCTTTCTGACTCACTTTAGTCTCCGGCTGCTGCTTTTCACTTCGTACCTTCATACCACGCCTCCATGTGCACAGATTTGAGCCCTCTGTGATCTTACAGCACACGCGATTGGTCTCGGAGTTCACTGCGCTGTAAAGCCCGTATACCGTAAAGACAAGAAAAGCTCTACCACTTAAATCATTCTCAATAGTTTATCAATTTGGGTCCACATTGGACAACGTCTGGGTCTGGATTTGTACCGAGGTCCACCTATTAATGACCCCTGGTTTAGACTAATGGCTCATTTTGGATTATATACCTTCATTTTTCCTTCAATATTCAATTCTGTGATTTTGGCCAGTATCGTATCAGCACAGGCCAAGGACAAGGTAACCGAACTTAATCTTTTATGGCATCATCATCAAAATACTTGCTACTGTGCATTGTTTTGACATATTAAGGAAATACTGTATTTGGGTTTGTTGTTGTTGTTTGTTTGTTTTTGCTCTTTACCTCCAAGATCAACGCACTCGCAGATTAGCGGTTCACACATCTGATTTAATGTCACTTGTGTGTTAATCTCAAAGAAGGACAGAGGTCAGCTGTGTTTGCTTGGCTGAGGTGGACTGTGTGATCTATGCAGGCTGATGTCAGATATAGGTCAAATTGAAAAGATACTATGAACGGCCAACAACAAAATCAGATTTGGGCAGCAAATCAGATTTGGTCTACAGTATGAACGATGTCTAAGTGTGTCTACTCCTCGGTACAGTGAAGCAGTGAAGTAAACTAAACAAATGGTGTGAAGGTGAGAGCAGAACGGCCAGATAGACAGATGGCCAGCGGAATCTCTCGTAGTCTCCAGGAGCTGGACACTACAGTGGAGTGTTTCCCAAGCCGGTCTTTAGGGCTACTGTAAATGGTACACATTGTTCCTTCATTCCTATGTGTTGTGAGTTAAAGCGTGGAGCGTCTGGGGGAGCCCTGAGGACTGGGTTGTGAAGCACAGCTTCATAAGTTGCTATAAAGAAAAAAAACCTTATGACTAATAAATAAATAACATCCTTTCTTTGCTGACACCACTGCGACTGCATTTCACAGAAATGGACATTCCTGGCCTGAGAGAGAGAGAAAGAGAGAGAGAGAGAGATTTATGGAGAAAGAGAGAAGGAGCGAGTGCTTACTATATGTTTAAGGTGTTTCCACATACAGTAATAGTTTCCCTGGTGCATTTCCCCAGAGCATTCATAAACATTCAACAGTGTTACCCAATGCATAGCACTGCTGATGTGAGAAAAAGCTCCATTCTCCACTTTAACATTACTTTTAAATACACTGAATGCTGACAGTCCCGTTCAGGTCCTCTGGGCTTTTAAAAGCTCTTGAAGCAAATAGAACACCTTGAGGTTTAGTGATAATTAGGCCAAAACAGAGGAAAGCCTGAATGTGTTTTCTCCTCTGTTGAATATATTTTATAGGAGTAATGTTTTGGGATGAATGCAGCATTGAAGGTGTCTAGTGGTGGCGCACAGTCTGAAGTAGTGAGGGTACCGTAACCAGCTGGCCAACCAACTCTGACCCTAATGCCTATATATGCGGTCAGGGGTGGAAAATACTTACCACCCCCTAGACGTAAACCACAGTAATTTCAATGAGAGGCAATAGATTTATGGATTATGTTCTTACTATCCTTCTCTTTGATTCCTCTTTTTTATAAACTCCTTTACTGTAAAGCTGCTTTAGGGGAGTTTTCACACCTGTAGTTTGTTTCACTGGTCCGGATCAGTTAATGAGTTTGTTTACTCGGAGCGTTTTCTCCTCGCTTGAGTTTGTTTTCACACAGGCAAAAACCCAAACGCACCAAAATGCGCCCCAACAAACCACGTGAGCACGCTGTCTCCTCTGATTGGTCAGAGCTATCTATAGAAAGTAAACACAGGGAGAAGATCCGGTTTTCCCAAACTATTGCACATTTCTTGTAGAGTGTAGCACAGAGCAGCGGCAGAG
Source organism: Megaleporinus macrocephalus (assembly GCA_021613375.1). NCBI lineage: Eukaryota > Metazoa > Chordata > Actinopteri > Characiformes > Anostomidae > Megaleporinus > Megaleporinus macrocephalus. The sequence goes on along the minus strand of CM038711.1, from coordinate 38,018,931 downwards.
ACAGCATCTGTTCATAGCTGTAATAATAATCTGATAATCTACAGTCCACCTGCAGAACACCCAGCTCACTCCAAACATCAAGTAGACAACGTCCCTCACTGCTAGTCCAAGAGAGACCTCGCTTCATTGTCCTCGCCCTGTTAGCTGCTACAGTTCTCCAGTTCTCTGTTTACGCCATCTGCTGCATCCCATAATGCAAAGCAGGCTGCAGGAGATGTTTAGATCAAACTTGTGGAGTACACCTAATACTTGGGTTGAATCGAGGTCGGATCATGTTCTCACCACAAGCCAACCGCTCTGGAGTTCGTTTGGAACCGGACCGAGACCACCTCCTCTCCAGGGTCTCGTGCGATTGTTTTGGTCCACACCCGAGTGCGATTACTGTTTTCACACCTGCCAAAATGAACCGCACCAAGAGTGCAAACGAACCAGAGTCCGTTTTAACCAGACTCACTAGTGCTGGTGTGAAAACGCTCTGAGACAACACTGGTTGTAAAATGCGTTATATAAATAAATGTTGATTAATAGATTTTTGAATATCTGAAGTCTCATTTTACATGTGCACTCACACACATACATAAACTTAATAATAATAATGACTATAAAAGGCAGTATATTTCAGAGTGTATCTTATAACAATAATACCATTGCTACAAATAAATCTAAACTAATAAGGGTAAGGGGCTAAGGGATAGAGCTCTACAAAACACTATCAGCCTTAGATATGTTCTATGTATGTCAGAACTGGCTCGCAAATGGAAATTAAGATGTACTTAGAACCTCTAAGCAGTAGTGAATCGTGACCCTTAAGCCTCAGCCCTCTCCCCCAACCACCGTCTGAAAAAATGACGGTTTCTTCTCCTAATAAACTGCAAGTCATAAAAAACAAAAATGAGACGACAGAAATGCAACAAACAATAACATCTATACAACATAGATAACTTCTTTTTTTGCTCTCGCGAGTTATATTTTTCCTTGCGCGCGAAATACAGTACCGTCGGCTATTCTCTGCGCGAGAGGAATATTTGTGCTCAAGTTTTCAGAGGGGGTGGTTTTGACAGTTGGGGGTGAGTCATGGGCTTTCATCATGACTCAGCAAACTAGCTAGCGGTGGTAGCCTAGTGCTAGCTAGCTGTTTCTCCAGCTAGCGTCACCACAGCGGGCGGAAATGATCATACAGTTAAGCCCGCCCACTTAGAGGGAAGATATGATTGGTCAGTTTTACTGTCATTTAAAATTGGTATTGCCCTGAATTATAACTGCCTGGCCTCCTCTGTACATGAACAGCGGGACCACCAATCACCAACATTCTGTGGAGGCATCACAGTCCTCATAGGGGGAAACACAGGCTCACAGACTTCCACTTAACCCCTCTCGCTCCAACACAGATTGAATAGACACGTTTGAATAATTTAGTTGTCTATATTTTTGTAATTGTTTAGATGTTGATTGTCAAACTGTAAGTAGATAAAATAAATTTATATGTGTGTGTGTGTGTGTGTTAAGAATATTTTAGGCCCTCTGAGAGGGTGTAGAGGGCCATGGCGGTTCCCCACTGCCTCTAAGTGAGTATTTTATCTTCTCCAACTGTACGAATTACATCAAGTCTGTCAGCCACATACATATTTTGGGGCTTTTTGACTTCCAATGCAATAACATTCTTCTTCGAACAAGCAGTGTTGTACAAGCAACGATGACTGTGTGTCTGTTTATACGACTGTGTGTCTGTTTATACGATGACTGTGTGTCTGTTTATATGGCTGCATTGCCCCTGATTATTATTAAAACAGGGTACTTGTACTTTTACTTAGTATGTGCACATTTTTCATTTAGACCTTCAAAGGACTCATTACAAATGAGGCAAAAAAAAGAAAGACCAGGAGATTGTTTTTCCACATTTTCCATCTGGAGTTGAGGTTTCCTACGCTTTAAAAGAATTCATTAATTTATTAATTTCATTTATTTTCCAAGTTCATATCACTGCTGCAATGAAACTACCCATAGCTGTTTGTTGTAAAGGCTATTTGCTAGCCTAGTTTACAAAGACTGTAATCAATTCATGCTCAAGATTAAAGTTAAGATCATTTAAAAAGGCTTTAACCTTTAAATACTTAATTATGTGTATTATAGGTATTTTTTAATGCAAATAAAAAAAATCTAAATAAACATCACTTTACGTTACTTATATAAGGAATTTGTCTTGGTAAAAGAGCACACGCATGAGGTATAAGATATTAAACAGAACAAGCACACACACTTTAAACAAGTATTTAACTAAGAGCAATACTGTGCACAAGTACAATAAAACACAATTAATAAAATAAGAAAGAAAAGATTAACAGCCATGGGAGCTAAAGGAGCTAAAGAGATATGTGAAGACTTGGCATATGTACATGCAGGTCTGAGCAGACATAAAATATTATATACAGATTATTACAAAATTATAAATATTTGCAAAGTTTAACATCTTTACATCTTTATGTCATGGTGGCATTATAGTTAATATAGCAGTTGGTATAATGTAGTGGGTTACACTGCTGCCCTTTATGCTGTAGACTGGGATTTAATTCCCCATCTGGACAATCACCCTACACTATACCACTAAGAGTCCTGGGGCAATGACCACATAAATCATTTGCCACATTTCCTATGATTAGCATGAAAAGTTATAAAAAAAAAATTTTTTTCTCAAATGCATATATAATACCCTCATCACCAACAAACATATGACGTGCGTTTATTTTAAATTTAATTAGATTAGATTTCAGATAATTGGATTAGATTTCAGTGTAATATGTTACTTCTCCAGATATGTAAATCTTACATGTCATGAAACATGTATATATTTGTATATATATGTATATATGTATATATATACAAATACAAATATACATGTATATATATGTGGGGTGTACAGCATATCATGCTGACTGCATCACTAGTTTAGGCCAGAGATGAATCAAGGTCACACAAGGCCCCTGGGTACAAGAGTCTTAGAAGTCCCCCTGGACTCCAAAAATAACCAGAGATTTAGAGATTAAAAAAAAGAAAAAGAAAACACAGTCATAACGCTAACCCTAACCTTAAATTCAACCCTAGATTGACTCCTTAACGTAATGGTGCAGATAATCAACTAAATAGTTTGTTAATAATTAAAGTGTCTGACGATCATTTAAAAGGGGACAATTAAAATAAACTGTGAGCTTAAAAAATAAGGTGAGATTAAGCAATATTTTACATTTCTGTTTATCCCCATTTTGAGCAATACTTAAAATATTACCCTTGTTAACATGCTGTTGCATTAACATTGTAGGAGTGCAGATATTCGTGTAAGATTTGAAGCTGAGAAACAGAAGTAGGCCAAACACTTGCATCCCATCTGAATGGCTACAACAAAATCTCATGACTCAGTAATAAGTGACAACAAAAAATGGACCAGTAAACAGATCATTCCTCATTAACAGCATTACTTTCTTCCAGGAAAGTGTACACATTCACATCCTATATCTTCATCTATTGTTTACTTCTCTAGTGGATTGCCTTAAGTGTTTATTACCCAAGCTTTGTAATGTGTAGCCCTCTGAGGCCACTGGTCCAGATGTCCTAGTATGGCTGCACGACTTTTTGAAGTTAACAGTGCTTAAAGTTGAGTCGACGTTGACTACTGATCACTGATGACATGAGTGGATGACTACTCTTGACTGAGGAGTAGACCCTAATGTGCCCTTTCCAACAAGCCCAGGATCACATTGCTAGCCCTCAGGAAACTGAAGATATGGACCGCGCAAATCTCATAAGTTTGCGTCCAACTTAGGCGCAGCCTAGACAGACTTTCCAAGACAGTGACAGTAGAAGGCCATAACTCAGTGTTACTGAATTCAAACTTTACTGGACTCTAGGGTTTTGTAGAACCTCTCCACCTCTCCACCAACACAAGGTGATATAATGTAGTCCTCTAGAAACCGTAGATTATGACATTAAGTATTAATAAAGCAGTGTAAATGTAGAGAAATGTTAGAATGAAGCCAAACTTCACAGCTCAGTGATGGGTGAGATGTGGCTAGCTGGAGACTGGAGATATGGACCATATCTCCTCTCACCTGGTGTCTTCTCTGAGGTGCTCACACTGTTATTGTCATAATTCTAATTAGCAGACATGGGATCAAGTCACTAAGCTGCAAGTAACAAGTAAGTCTCAAGTCTTGACAATCAAGTCCAGAGTCAAGTCCCAAGTCAATACAAGTGAGTCTCGAATCAAGTTCTAATTACTAATCACCTCATCACCAGTCCATTACCAGTTAAAAAGGTGTTGAAGCAGAAAAACCACTAAAATGTAAGGCAGTGGGCCTCGAAGGCCAAGGCTGAGAAACACTGTATAGAAGTATCAGTACACATTACACCTACAGGAATATTAATGACATCACATTCTAAACCCATAAGCATTAATATCTGGACGGGGTCTTTCAGTTCTAACAGCATGTGTGACTCTGCAGTAGCTCTGCATGGACTGATTAGTGTTTGTACTGTTCTGCACTACTTGAACACTTCCTGTCTGAGATGCTGAGCTTCTTAAATGCTTTAATGTTTCAGTAAAGTTCTCAGTGGACGGTGGAAGATCTAGGAGGGATGAACAGAGGGAGAGAGCTTCCTTCACATTAGCTGTTGTTTATCATTATGTCGCTATGTTTGTTAGCTTGTTTGCTAGCTAGCTAGCTAACTTCTATATATGTGAAATATACAGAGCAGAGACGTACCGTTCTTTGTGCCTTAAAAGTGGAACAAAGTTTAAAGTGGTTGCAGCTTCATCTGTAATGTTGACTCCACGTGTCCTGCATGTCGCAGTTCTTTTTTATTTACTGCAGCAGAATCTTTGTAGTTGAACAGGATTATTTTCAAGAGGATGTTGCTCCTCGTCTCCGCACAAATTCAACACTGGTGTCCCCAAAAGCTTCCCGTGATTGGCTGCAGAACTTCACTTGTTGCTAGGTTATGGATAAACGTGCAGCTCAGCTGCCTAGCATTACAGCACCATTTAATACAAAATAATCAGTTTATTGATTAAGTTTTCCTTATTTATTATGTTTAAATAGGACGGCAAGTCTTTTCAAGTCTTAAAGCTCAAGTCTGATTCCAAGTCAAAGTCAGTAAATTTAAAGTCTAAGTCAAGTCGCAAGTCTTTAGTGATGTTGTCAAGTCACAAGTCATCAGTTTAGTGACTCGAGTTGGATAATTAGTTGACGAGTTGACTTCAAGCTTAAAGTGTCATGACCAAGCAGTACATTCTCTATGGTAAATCAGTAATTCTTCCCTGATTACAACTCACTGTCAGGGGGATAGGGGTCTTACCACTGGCCAGTATAAAACCATGACCATGACCAATTTCTACTGCCAAGTTAATTGTATTGGGCACTTTTTTTTTTTTATTGGGTTAATTGTATTTGGTTACCCTTCACACTGGGCCGCCAAGTGTGCTTTATTTAATTGAAGCTTGCAAGGGTGCAAACCACTGATTGGTGAATGCAATCATTATTCACTTTTACTGGAGTAATTGTTGTCTATGTCCTTTTGCATGGAAGCAACCATGTAGGTTCTGAATATTAGAACTTGCAGCTCCTCCATAGTTGTTACGGTTGTTTGGATTGACCACACAAGCTAAAGATTCCTTCTATCCACCTCTACCTCTTCGAGGCACTGTTGGCAGGGGAGAAGTCACTCAGGGTACAGATGGTTCCGCTTTCTCAGATTCGTAATCGTATCATATCGTACCATGCCGCCCACCATTAGCGCCACAATAGGTCCAGTTTGTGCTTCTTGGATAGTTTTTATATCGAGCATGCACAAGCTCCATGCAACTCAACCTGTGTCCGGGCTTTGTAGTGTAACAGGATTCATTCAGGACAGCGCTGGTTTCACACGCTGCACTTCGCACACGCTGTTTAGAGCGATTCAGGGGGCTGGAACGCTCCAGGAAACAGATCAAACAGGTATGTGTGAAAACACCTGAAGAGAGAGGGAGAGGAAAAGGTCTAGTCAAAGACAAACTGACATCAAAGTCAGGCGGGGTGGTGAAGAGGAGGCGAGGACGAAGAAAAGAAAGTAGATAATGAAGAGAAAAAAAACTGATGCTGAAGGATGAGCAGGATGCAGGGAAATCTAGAAATGAGAGTGGCGTGAGAGACAGCACGAAGGACAAAGAATCACACAGGAGAGCGTTTGTGCGAGCGCAAGAGAGAGATTCAGATGCGGAGAATGAGTCAGGGAACAAGAATAAGAGAGAGAGAGAGAGAGAGAGGGAGTGTCCAGGTGCTTCATCATCTCGAGTGACAAGCACAGCGGTCATGCATTGCGAGTCTGTGTGTGTGTGTGTGTTGGAGTAACACCGCCAGCGGTCACCTCACCGTCTGGCCAAGGCCCATTCACCCCCACATCTGGCCTGCGTCCAGTTTTCAGCTTTCAGACACAACCCCATCCCCGCCCCTCCCACCAAACACACCCCACATTTCTTCCTGGGCTTAAACTCTGTGTTTGTTGACACTTATATGAATCGTGATTGTAACAAGATCTCCAAAATCTGTTTCCTACCTCCAGCGTGTGGGGATCCAGCAGCGTCTCTGGATGCATGCCTGCTAAACCCCCGTGGCTTCCACACTAACCGTGCTGGGCCATATGGATGATGGTTGGCTGGGATTCACTAACCTTGAATCTAAACTTCTTTATGCCCAACATCTGCTGTATATCGTGTCTACAGGGTACAATTATGCCTCCCTACATAACAAAATAGTTTTCATGGTCTTAATCCCAATTCACTTACTTTATTTTAGGCTTTATTTGTTGGTATAACGTTTTTTTCCACAGCAAACACCAGGTTCCAAAATCCAGGTTTCAAATATCTAATACCTCTCCATATACACAGAGGCTCCAAAAAGTGTTAGGATATTTGCACCAAGCCTAAAAAAGTTGTTACGAGACATAAATGCCAAACCAGACAAAGGTGTCAAAAGTATTCACATTCATTACTCAGGTAGAAGTATAGATACTAGGGTTTAAAAATACTTCTGTAGTAGTTGAAGAATTAACTCAAGCTTTTTACTCCAGTAAAAGTGTAAAAGTACTGCTTTCAGAACTACTTAAAGTATAAAAGTAAAAGTAATGTAAGGACAAAATGGCATTAAGAACAAAAGCTTAGGCCGCACCACAGGGGTCTATAGTGCACTAGCCCACCTCCCCAAAAACCCCATTCTTCTACAAGCCATAATGACTATAATGTTATATTAAAATGTTATTGTTGATAAATTTGGGATGCGCTAGGCTTCCCGTTTCAGCCACATATACGCCCATTGAACATGAATGTAGTTTAGTACAATGTTAATATATTAAAAAAGCATAAGGCATTATGATATCCACTCTTTAGAGCACTGGAAACAGGAATATGGTGATAGAGTTCTGGTATGTTTCCTGTATAAAACCCAGACACACTGCAACAGTGACTTCCAACACTGCTAAAGTAAAACTGCACCTTAGTATGTTTTGAAACAAATAAAGAATTTTTTTATGTAGATGCGAACTTAACAGACAAATTTCTTTTTTAGCTAACTGGGGAACAGATGTTATAATGTATTATGGAGCCTGGCTTTATAGTCATATACTCATGCTTTAAAAAATCCAATACATGTAATTATATCTATGTATGATGAATTGTACATGCTTATGCTTGGTATTATAAGCTGTTATGTATGTCATGTGATGTCTTATAAATGCATTTATAAAACATGGTGTATAAAGCATTCATACGTAGAAGGTGTTACCAAATACTTCATCAGGATGCTCAACACTTATACAGCGTTTTAAGATAAAACAAAGACAAGATTCATCTGTTAATGCATTTCTGGGCCACCTGCCCTCATTTTATACCCTCTACAGTGTAACTTCAGTGAGAACAAAAAAACATCTAAACTATATTATCCTCATTGTTATTGAAAAATTAAGACTGAATCCTGTATTATGTATGAATGGCTAATGGAAAGTTCAAGTATTTAAGGCTTAGCCTCTCAAAATCTCAGCTGTATTACAGAAAGTATATGGTTATAACTAAATTATCATACAATTATTGATTATATGATTGTAGCTAAATTCCAATGCAAATTGTTCTTTATGGAATTATTCTGAAGCCTGTAATACACATTTGGGCCATTTGAGGGTAAAAAAGAAAAACTTGGCTCATGCAGAGGAAAGGTTTGGAAGATAATGATGGAGCACTGATCATCAGTGATTGGTAGACATACTGAGAATGCTGAGAATCTAATGGGTAAGAAGGTCACTAGGAACTTTAGGCAGCATTGATCTGGATACGGAATGAGCGGTAGAATTCATTTACAGATGCCGTAATATTCATTCCCCAGGCTAAACCTTCTAACAAGTTCTACCAAGCTGTCAAATTCTCAGAGCAGGAATTTATATATGTAGCATTTTAGAACGCCACAGCACATTAATTGGAATAACTGTATTTCCAGTTCATTTGAAGGTTAGGAAGAATTATAAAGAGGTACATGGCAGAAATGAACTTTTTCTTACTCTACCCACAGCTACTTTTCTTCTTATGCGAACGTGTTCAAACTTCCACTCAAAGGCAGAAAGAAATCTCCAGGTTTTTGAGTAAACTGATAATTAGTTTTGCTCGGGAGCCCATGAATTACACTGGCTTCTTATTTCATTACACTGTTGACATCATGTAGTGTGGCAGTAGATACAGGACTGTGCCTAAGTCAGAGACCACGGTTTATTTAATACATTTCCAGAAAACGAATATTACCATTAACCCTCTTAGGCAGACAGCATCCTATGCAGAATCAAAAAACATTGTACATAAAAGAATAAACATGTTGGGAACGCTGCACACTGGAGACTAACTTTTATTTTGCCCAGAAGGGAGCGTTATTCCTTCGACAATTCAGACAACGTACTCACACAAATAACACATCAAACCACTGACGCACACCCCGATTTCTCTGCTCGCTCTCTCTCTCTCTCTCTCTCTCTCTCTCTCTCTCTCTCGGGGTAAACCTTAGGCAGTAGAAAGGCCTCCAATCAGATTGATGCGTGACATGGCAACAAATTGTGTCACACCCAGTCACACTCTTGAATGCACACTGAGCAGGAGATATAATGCTTATATATAAATATATATATAGCATGGGTCATGATTGCTTTTCGTCACCAAAATTACATAAATAAATAATAAGTCTCAAAAACGTCCAACCTGAAAGTGAAATATGACTGTATTTAGTTTTTCAGGCTTCCAGGAAATATTTTGTTAGATGCATGTTTTCTACTTTTTTAAGGCTAAAAAAAATAATAACTGGTACTTTGTGTCCATTTTGGATGGAAATTTAATAAATGGGCAGTGGTCTCTGATCTTTTGCTGTATTGCAATACATTTGCTGTACTGTACATTAACATAAGGTTAATAAATTAAAAGCTGGACTATCCTTTCTTCTTAAATATATTCACTGAACCTGTGTCCCCAGCAGGCTGCGAAGGGGAGCGATTCGGCTGACTGTAATAAATCTACACTAATAATGCGAACAATGCAGCAGCTGTGGCTTTTTAAAATATAAGAGTAAAACCAAAAAAATTAAACAGTTTCTAAATTATATTAGGTTATTGTATTTAGCAGTTGCTGTTAACCAACCATAAAGTTTGAGGGTCCTAACTTGTCCTAACTTGGGGTTTGAGAAGAAAAGAGTGCAACACATGTCTAACACATGTCTAAAGAACTTCGGAGTGGGTGGAAAAAAATCCTATAGATTTATGTGTATACCCGAGACTATGTGGTGGGTACCAGATACCATTAGGTGCAAATTTAATATTATCAGGAGCACACCAGATACTATGCGGTGAGCAGCAGATTGTATGAGATGTGCACCCGATACTATGCGGTAAGCACCCATCACTCACTATAAAGTGAGTACTTGTGGTGAGCACCAGATACAATAAGTTAAAGACTAAATACTGTACTGCCATCAAAGACATTCACCACCACACAGCATCATCAGGGATCCCTCCCACCACAACCACACACTGTTTAACCTCCTTCCATCCGGGAGGAGGCACAGGAGCATCTGGACTAGAACCAGTCGGCTCAGGTCCAGCTTCTTTCCCTCCACCATCACTCTGCTGAACTCCACACCTCACTGTTAACACTGCCACTCATACTGCACTCACTGACTGCCTGTTGGTATTATTTATTGGTATTATTTATTGGTATTATTATTGATAGATAACATGCTGTCTACACTCATAACAGTAGAATTAGTCACAACAATAGAATTAACATTCACTATCTAATAGACGTGTATTTATATTTTCATACTGATATATATATATTTGTAATAATATATATGTATTTATATTATATAGTGTAAATTGTGTATATACTGTTCATATTGTTGTAGTTCTGTTTTGCACTATTGCTACTATTTGCACTTCTGGTAGGTGCTAACTGTGTTTGCTTGCGTTGGCTTGTACTGAGCAATGACAATAAAGTTGAATCTAGCTAACGTAGCAAGCAAGAGTCTTGAAAGGAACAGAAATCCTTAAAATATTATACTGCATTCAGTTTTTGTTGCTTCTAAGTAATATTCTGTTAAGTACATGTTTTCTACCTTTATTGTGTGGATGCTGAAAAACGAATACCTGGTACTTTGTGTGCGTTCTGAATGGAAATTCAATAAATGCTTCCATTCGGGAAGTGGTACAGGAGCATCTGGTCTAGAACCAGTCGGCTCAGGTCCAGCTTCTTTCCCTCCACCATCACTCTGCTGAACTCCACACCTCACTGTTAACACTGCCAGTCATACTATATCACCTGCTGGTATTATTTATTGGTATTATTTATTGGTATTATTTATTGATGTATAACATGCTGTCTACACTCATAACAGTAGTGTTACTCATAACAATAGAATTAACATTCACTATTTAATAGACGTGTATTTCTTTTTTCATACTCATATATTCTTATAATAATATACATATATATTTATATCGTGTAAACTGTGTATATACTGCTCATATTGTTGTAGTTCTGTCATATTTATGTCTACATATTCCACATTTGCACTGTCCTGTTTTGCACTATTGCTACTGTTTGCACTTCTGGTAGGTGCTAACTGTGTTTCATTGCCTTGTATTTGTACTGAGCAATGACAATGAAGTTGAATCTACCTAATGAGGCGAGTAAGAGTCTTGAAAGGAAAAGAAATCCTTAAAATATTATACTGCATTCAGTTTTTGAGGCTTCTAAGTAATATTGTATATAAGTAATAAGTACATGTTTTCTACTTTTATTTTGCTGATGCTGAAAATCAAATACCTGGTACTTTGTGTGCGTTCTGAATGGAAATTCAATAAACGCACGGTGGTCTCTGATCTTTTGCCGTACTGCAATACTTTTGCCGTACTGTAATACTTTTGCCGTACTGTACATTAATGTAAGGTTAATAAATTAAAAGCTGCACCATCTTTCCTTCCTAAAAATACTGGCTCTTGTTAAATTTTCTATTAAGTACAGCGCACCACAGATGAATAGTAGAACGGTGCCACATCACAGTTTCCTAATGAGAGAAAAAAAGAAAAAAGTGTTTCAACCTTGCAACATCAGAGGAGAACAGGAAAAAAAACAGGGATTCATTAAAGTGTTGAAAAAGCAAACGAATGCACCATTGGCAAACATGGAATGAATTGCCTTTTGGGATGCATCATCAAACCGAAGCATTATGCACTATGTCATTTTTAATCTAATATCTGTTCCCTCCATACGCCCTCCTCCCTCCTCCTCTCGCTGGAATCTTGGCTGATGTACAGAACGCATCAACCTTTGCATAATACAACACAAACAATTTCCTTATCGCCTGGCATGTGGAAGCAGATGAGAACGTTCACAGCTTCTCTCCTGAACACCAAATAATCATCTAGGATTTATGTTGGGGGCTTGTATTAAATTAATTGTGCGTAGTTGGAGGGGGAGGGGGGATAAAGAGTAACTCTCTGAAATGGATTTCACCTTCGGAAAAAAAAAAGGAAAAAAATGCACATGTACCTCGCTATGTGAAGTATACTCATACATGCTTTGTAATATATTCTAAATTAATGCTGGAAGATGAAGCATATATATATATATATATATATATATATATATATATATATATATATATATATATATATATATATATAGACACACACATAGTAGGGGTGAATACAGATGGTCGGGCGTATTTAAATATTGCTGGTTTTCCTTGAGGGCAGCGAAAAACGCTCGCTTGTGTTTGAGGAATTACATGATTCAGAAGGTTGAGGATAATGGAAAAGCTCAAGCGCTGGGCTTTGAGATTGCGTATGTGTGTCCTGTAGTTATAAATACAGTGTTATTCAATAAGATTAGAGATTGTGCTTAGAGCAACTTCCCGGCCTAACACACCTCCGAGTGTCAGAGAAAGGTCAGCTACTCTGAATCTGGGACATGCACTCGCATGCTCTTCATATCTCACGCACACCCTCATACACCCGGATTCAGGGCTAGTATTTGATGCTTTATTTATTATTATTACATATCAAAACCTTAAATGTAAAATTATCATAACATGAAACAGAAATAGAAATGGAAATAGAATTGAACATGCATATACAACCAAAATCCTAAAGGTTAAGATTGGGGGGGAAATAAAATAAGATAATATATGCATACGTATATACAACATATATATATATATATATATATACATATATACAATCAAATTCCTGGAGATTAAGATTATATATACAGCTTGATTAGATGCTTCGACAGATTGTTACATACAAGAACAGGAACAGATAATCTATATAGAGGAAATGTATGATTTGAATGCATTGCACACAGCAGCAGCAACAGGATTGCTGTTTTGGTTGGGCACAACAAATTGGCAGGTGGGCTGAATTCAAATTTAAATGCTGTCAGGGGGGCTGCAAAAAGTAAAGGCACAACTGAGACATTTACTAAGCATTCGTCAAACTCTGGAGAAGGAAGAAAGTGCTGGCATATTAGCTCGGCAGAGCACATAAATCCTGGAGCTCATGATGGATCTCGCAATCTTGCTTGCAAATCAGAGCAATAATGACCAACATAACCTTAATATGCTGGAGATTTCTGCCAGTGTTAATGAGCTTCCTGATAACGGTGCCGCGTTCAGATTTGGGGAAAAATGTAGTTACTGTTTTTATATGCGCTTTACTGCTTAAAACACTCTGCGTTCCTCCACTTCCATTCCAAAATACTGTTATAATCACTGCTAAGCACAGAATAAACTCATACCGCTAGTACCAGAGTGACGAGAAGAAGCTTGATTTACTGTTGGTGGCTTCGAAAGCGGCATTGCCTATCATCATTGTTTAACTTGGATTTTGATTGGTTGATATCAAACATTTATTAAGGACATGCTGTAATTAACATACACATACACACACACAGCCCCACACACAACCGATCAAATGTTTTAGATACACTACCAGTCAAACGTTTTAGTACACTACCAGCCAAACGTTTTAGTACACTACCAGCCAAACGTTTTAGATACACTACCAGCCAAATGTTTTAGAACACTACCAGCCAAACATTTTAGATACACTACCAGCCAAACGTTTTAGATACACTACCAGCCAAACGTTTTAGATACACTACCAGCCAAACGTTTTAGATACACTACCAGCCAAACGTTTTAGATACACTACCAGCCAATCGTTTTAGATACACTACCAGCCAAATGTTTTAGATACACCACCAGCCAAACGTTTTAGATACACTACCAGCCAAACGTTTTAGATACACTACCAGCCAAACGTTTTAGTACACTACCAGTCAAACGTTTTAGAACACTACCAGTCAAACGTTTTAGATACACTACCAGCCAAACGTTTTAGATACACTACCAGTCAAACGTTTTAGTACACTACCAGTCAAACGTTTTAGATCACTACCAGTCAAACGTTTTAGATACACTACCAGCCAAACGTTTTAGATCACTACCAGTCAAACGTTTTAGATACACTACCAGTCAAACGTTTTAGATACACTACCAGTCAAACGTTTTAGATACACTACCAGCCAAACGTTTTAGTACACTACCAGTCAAACGTTTTAGATCACTACCAGCCAAACGTTTTAGATACACTACCAGTCAAACATTTTAGATACACTACCAGCCAAACGTTTTAGATACACTACCAGCCAAATGTTTTAGATACACCACCAGCCAAACGTTTTAGATACACTACCAGTCAAACATTTTAGATACACTACCAGCCAAACGTTTTAGTACACTACCAGCCAACGTTTTAGATACACTACCAGCCAAACGTTTTAGTACACTACCAGCCAAACGTTTTAGATACACTACCAGCCAAACATTTTAGATACACTACCAGCCAAACATTTTAGTACACTACCAGCCAAACGTTTTAGTACACTACCAGCCAAACGTTTTAAATCACTACCAGCCAAACGTTTTAGATACACTACCAGCCAAACGTTTTAGTACACTACCAGTCAAACGTTTTAGAACACTACCAGTCAAACGTTTTAGATACACTACCAGCCAAACATTTTAGATACACTACCAGCCAAACGTTTTAGTACACTACCAGCCAAACGTTTTAGTACACTACCAGCCAAACGTTTTAAATCACTACCAGCCAAACGTTTTAGATACACTACCAGCCAAACGTTTTAGTACACTACCAGTCAAACGTTTTAGAACACTACCAATCAAACGTTTTAGATACACTACCAGCCAAACGTTTTAGATACACTACCAGTCAAACGTTTTAGTACACTACCAGTCAAACGTTTTAGATCACTACCAGTCAAACGTTTTAGTACACTACCAGTCAAACGTTTTAGTACACTACCAGTCAAACGTTTTAGATACACTACCAGTCAAACGTTTTAGAACACTACCAGTCAAACGTTTTAGATACACTACCAGTCAAACGTTTTAGATACACTACCAGCCAAACGTTTTAGTACACTACCAGTCAAACGTTTTAGATACACTACCAGCCAAACGTTTTAGATCACTACCAACCAAACGTTTTAGATACACTACCAGTCAAACGTTTTAGTTACACTACCAGTCAAAGGTTTTAGATACACTATCAGTCAAAAGTTGTAGTACACTACCAGAGAAACGTTTTAGTACACTACCAGCCAAACGTTTTAGATCACTAAAATAAATGTGTGTGTATATACACATACACATATATCATAAGTAAATAAATCCTCAGTTTTGGTCAGTTTGTATGATGTGCTTTATGAATAAGGGGGAATCAGTTCTGTATGTGTGATGGGTGTGATGGTACGTACATGGTGAAGTATGTTGTTAAATAACAGGATATTTCTGGGAGTCTTCGGGGTATAACTGTGTCGATATCTATATGAGGCATCCAATAAATATTTTAAGGCAGCCCTGTTACTGCAGGCCCACCTGCTTTATGGGCCCCGGTGTAATTGCCCCCTGAGTAGTCAGTCCACTGCTACTATTCAAGGCAAAGTTCAAAGAAGTTCATAATCTCCATTTTCTACTATATGAAGTCAATACTGTTGCAGGTACAGACACCAAACAGCTCGAACTGTAGTGCCTAGTATGTAATATTTCAATCTATGCTATTCTATAGTATTATTAATATAACATGACAAATATGTTTGAACTGTTGAATGTGAAGACAGCGTAAATGTTTGATGACTATATTTCCCCGTTGTAAGGCCGCTACTGTTTCCCATCACCGGTGGAAAGGCTGAGCAGGAATAGGTACAGGCATCTGAGTGAAATGATTTTCAGAACCTCGCCAGCTTTTCTGTTTGTGTATTGTTTGTTATTTGTTGTTGCGATGAAGGGCTTCCTCTCTGGATGAGACATTTATCCTTGTGTAAATGCTGCATGTTTAGCTAATACCGGCTAAATTAGGCCTGCCTGAGTCACAGGCTGCTGTGTAGTGCCGGTCTGCGCAGCACTCAGCTGAGACACAGCACGATAGCTGTTCGTTCTATCAGCTGTCAGCACTGGGCTGGCTTCAGGAGCTATAACTACTGCTGAACATGGGTAAAAGAGTCACTGTGTGGAATAATGTTCAGCTCTGATCACAGTGCTTGTCATACAACTGAGTGTACACACACACACACACACACACACACACATCCACACACACGCACACGCTCTTATATCTTAAGAGTATATGAGGTCATAAATATGTCCCATATACGCACACTGTATTATAAACAGTATCTATAAATATGTTTATAGATGTTTACATATGTTATATGTGTATAATTTGTTACATGTGCATGTAATATTATCTATATAATAATAATAATAATAATAATAATAATAATAATAATAATAATAATAATTTCCATTTGTATTATTTATTCACAGTATTTTGCAAAAGTCAGTGACCATATCATTTACATGTAAACTGTAGCACTACCTTCACCTACCTGTGTACAGATAAACTGTAACACTACCTTCACCTACCTGTGTACAGATATACTGTAACACTACCTTTACCTACCTGTGTACATGTAAAATGTAACACTACCTTCACCTACTTGTGTACAGATAAACTGTAACACTACCTTCACCTACCCGTGTACATGTAAACTGTAACACTACCTTCACCTACCTGTGTACATGCAAACTGTAACACTACCTTCATCTACCTGTGTACAGATAAACTGTAACACTACCTTCACCTACCTGTGTACATGTAAACTGAAACACTACCTTCACCTACCTGTGTACAGATAAACTGTAACACTACTTTTACCTACCTGTGTACATGTAAACTGTAACACTACCTTCACCTACTTGTGTACATGTAAACTGTAACACTACCTTCACCTACCTGTGTACAGATAAACTGTAACACTACCTTTACCTACCTGTGTACATGTAAACTGTAACACTACCTTCACCTACTTGTGTACATGTAAACTGTAACACTACCTTCACCTAACTGTGTACAGGTAAACTATAACACTACCTTCACCTACCTGTGTACATGTAAACTGTAACACTACCTTCACCTACCTGTGTACATGTAAACTGTAACACTACCTTCACCTACTTGTGTACAGATAAACTGTAACACTACCTTCACCTACCTGTGTACAGGTAAACTAACACTACCCTCATTTACCTGTGTACATGTCAATTGTAACACTACCCTCATCTACCTGTGTACATGTAAATTGTAACACTACCTTCACCTACCTGTGTACATGTAAATTGTAACACTACCTTCACCTACTTGTGTACAGATAAACTGTAACACTACCTTCACCTACCTGTGTACAGGTAAACTAACACTACCCTCATTTACCTGTGTACATGTCAATTGTAACACTACCCTCATCTACCTGTGTACAGATAAACTGTAACACTACCTTCACCTACCTGTGTACAGGTAAACTAACACTACCCTCATTTACCTGTGTACATGTCAATTGTAACACTACCCTCATCTACCTGTGTACAGATAAACTGTAACTCTAACTTCATCTACCTGTGTACATGTAAATTGTAACACTACCTTCATCTACCTGTGTACATCTAAACTGTAACTCTAACTTCATCTGCCTGTGGACAGGTACACTGTAACACTACTTTCACCTACCTGTGTACATGTAAACTGTAACACTACCTTCACCTACCTGTGTACAAGTAAACTGTATCACTACCTTCACCTACCTGTGTACATGTAAACTGTATCACTACCTTCACCTACCTGTGTACAGGTAAACTGTAACACCACCTAGTTGCTACAAACACCAAAAACTTGCAAACAATGTCTAAAACTGAATTTTGGGGGTGTGTGAAAATATTTATATATATTTCTTTAAAGAATAAGTCTTAAAAAAAAGAATAGAAGTTTTTGGACATACTTAATACTGAAATAAACTAAAAAAATTAAACTAAAAAATAAAATAAAAAAAATATGTTTAGCTGTGGAGGCTTTTGTGTAACGTTCTGTCTTTTTATTGCCCAAAGCTAAAAAAATATTAATATGTTCTTATTTCCTCAGAAAAATCTCCTGAAAAAAAGTAAAGACATTTTATTATAAGTGACAGCTTGATTACAAGATTTATTATTAGCGTTTCAATTGGTCCATTCATCATGAAATTTTCACACAGTATAAAAGACATCTGCCATGTTCAATTGATTGAGGAAAGAAACTGACATTGATTAGCAAATTCCAGTCTTGCCCCGATGTTCTTTTTCGACAGCGAATGCTTCCTCCTGGCTCTTTTCCATGTAGGCAAAATCTGGTAGATGCGTACACTTTGACAGCAGTGAGAGCTGCTTGCAGATCCTCTGATGGAAATTATGGGGTTCTTAAGATTTCTTACAGTCCGCTCTCGAGTTAAACTTGCTGTGGGGGGCTGGCCCGGACACATTAGCGATGGTTTTAAGTCCTCCCTATTTGTAGATGATCTTCCGGACAGTGGAATGATTGATTTCTAATACTTTGAAAGCGCTACTCAAACTCTTTTCCAGGCTCATAGGCGTCTACAGTTTTCTTTCTGAAGGCCTCAGAGAGCTCTTTTGATCTAGATGGGATGATACCCCAAACTCCAATAACATGGAGCAAAGCATGTCTGATGTTTAAGTAAGACAAGTGTTCAAGATGTTCTGCAGAAGGGTTCTAATCATTAGCACCTGATCAGGGGCATCTGAGTTGAATTCAATTCATACTCACTGAGCTCTTTATTTCTATACACATTATTGTGTACCATATAGGAGCACTTTGTAGATCTACACTTACGGACTGTAGTCCATCTGATTCTCTGTAGACTTTGTTACCCTGTTCTTCTAAGATCAGGAGGATGTGGAGGACAGGACCACCACTAGAGCTGGTATATAATTAGGGTAGTGGATCATTCTCAGCACTGCAGTGACACCAACGTGGTGGTGTGTTAGTGTGTGTTGTGCTGGTGTGAGTGGATCAGACACAGTAGTACTGCTGGAGCTTTAAAATATCCAGCCAACAGTGTTCTGTGGGCAGCATCCTGTAACCATTGATTAAGGGCTAGAGGACACAAACTGTGCAACAAATGATGAGCTATCATCTCCAACTTCACATCAACAAAACTGTAGGAGTGGACAGTGAGTGGACACAGCTGAGAATGATCCACCACCCAAACTGTACCTGCTCTATGGTATATATATATATATATATATATATATATATATATATATATATATGGTTTATCTGATGTGTGTATATACTTGTTTTACGTGTGCATCAAAGCTCTTCACCTTTAATCTTTCTTCTCACTTGTATCACATTTGAGACTGAAAAACATTCGGTAGACACGCTGCGTGCACACACACACACACACACACAAACACACCGAGACACACAGACACAGACACCCAGACCCAGAACAGATCCATCCGGGACTTGATAGTGGCACTTGCTCCAGCGAGCTAAAACATCGGCAGCACAGAGACCATAATGAGAATAAGGACAGTGTCACCAGACTGAGAGGAGAGCGTGAAAAATGGAAGAGCGTGTGGCGGAGAATGAGAGAGCGAGTGCAGGAAACAAGAGGAGGGAGAAAGACAGAGCGTGAGAGAGAGAGAGAGAGAGAGAAAGAGAGAGAGAGAAAGAGAGAGAGTCAACAGTAAGCCTGTAAATCCATTGGGTTTTTTCAGACACAGAAGCAGAATAGAAGTGACAACGGCTTCGGGGGCCGGAGCAGCATGGACAGAATACTGGAGCAGAGAGAGAGAGGGGGAGAGAGAGAGAGAGAGAGAGAGAGAGAGAGAGAGAGAGAGACTGAACGAGGGAGAGAATGAGACTGAACGAGGGAGAGAGAACCAGAGAGAGATATACAGACAGAGAGAGAGAGAGAAAGCGAGAAGGAGAGAAATAAATAAAGAATGTGTCATGCAGTGGGAGGAGGAGGCATGCAGGCTGAAGCTGTCAGGAGTGTGCTGCTGTCTGCAGATTAGAATCAGGAGCTATTTAAAGAGGACCAGCACACACACACACACACACACACACACACAGTCCAGCTAAGAAAACACACACACACGCACAGTCACACACAGACCCCCAGCAGCCAGACACACAGTGCAAGGCAAAAAGTAATTGGACAGTGACAATTCTTCAGATGCCCCTGTACTCCAGCATAGTAGAATTATTAAAGGGGAGCTCCACATATAATGATGTAAATGAAATTATAAATAAATATATATATATTATCTGACGCCTGAGACAACCTGATGCCACGCATGGTGTGATGCAAAATGGACCTCACTGTTCAGGACCACCACGGAGCAGTTATTATTTAGGCATGTGGGTGTTCTGCTGGTATGAGTGGATCAGACGGCTGTTGTCCAGTGTCCATCAGCTGTCCACTCTATTTGACACCAATGCAGCTCACGGGATGCTGCCCATGGGACACTGCTGGCTGGACAGTTTTGGTTGGTGGACTATTCTCAGTCCTGTAGTAACATTGAGGTGTTTACACACTCCAGCAGCACTGCTGTGTCTGATCCACTCCTATCAGTGCAACACAGACTGAATTGGTTTTGCTGTTAGGCTTTTTTATGATCATAATTATGATATATAAAGATTATGATATGATGAGGGGGATAATAGCATAATGTGAACAGGACAGTATTGCTGCGTGTTGTGTATGCACGTTTAGCACTGCTAAATCCCCCGAGCGCCTGTTATGTTTGAGTGTGAGAGTCCTGGTCCTTCAGTAGGTTGATTAGTCAGAATGCAGCGGGCAAGGCCAAATTAACCCAGTGGGCTTTAAAGGCTGCAGCTCAGGGCCCCGGACACGTGGACATGACTCCGAATGGATTATTAGCAAAAGCAAGCCTCTGGATGATGAAGTGCTTATATTTGTGAATATTTGCTTTTAGAAAAGTCAGTCACTTCCATACAAGTAGCTGAGTAGCTCGCTGTCTATAACCTTTCTGCATAGCTTAAACTGCAAGAAAGGAAGCTGAGAGAGGTCTTCTGTTTACAAGACTCTTACAGGTCAAGAGTCCATATAGGAAACTAACCCGGTGACACTCAATGATGTTAACATAGGGGTTATATATAGAGTGAAGTTTTCAGGTTGAAGTTAGGTTCAGGGTTAGCTACAGAACAATTGTTTGCATGTAATACATATTTAGTTGAATCCTTAGTTCAACCAAGTCAAGCATTTTGGCTGTGATCCATTCTGAGAATTTAATTCAGTGTAAATTCATGTTGGCCAGAGTGAAACGTACCAGCATCTAAAATCAGTTGTTTTGTGTGCCACCGTATTTTGTATCAAGGTATAAAAGATGTGAGAGGCTTCTTTTACTGTAGGGTGCATTGTGCTTTACTCCCCAAGTTCTTTTCAAGTGTAGTTCGGATTTATTAATGCTTAGTACTAGGGGTGGGCGATATGTCCCTACAATAATATCAGAATATTTAATGGTATTTTTGTAATTAACGATACTCTTGGCGATATGACAAAACATTGAATTAAAAAAACAATTCAAGAATACACTACTGCAACAAAATGAAAATTACATTTTATTATTGCATACAATATGATATGCCACACCCCTAACTGAGATATTAAAAAATACAATCATTTTCATCAGATTGTAACAGAAGTCAACGATCCAGAATGTCACGATACTAAATAATGCATTACAAATATCTCTATATATCTAGGACTGAAGTAAAGTGAATGATACTGGACAGATAAAATCTGTCTCTAGTAGATATATAATGGGAAAAGAAAAAAGAGTGAATTTTTCTTTTGCTAAAAACAGTAAAAAGTTGTACCCTGATGTGATAATTAGGGATGGGTGATATTTCAGGGTATAATATCGCTCACGATATTCAAAAATGTTGCTGATATTATGTACGATACGATACGATTTATCAGAGTAACAATGAAGCACATAATATTCTTTTTTTTCCTTTTTATAAATGTAGTTAGAGTAGTTTCGGCCCCACTTTGTGTCTCTAACTAGTGTGTAGTGTAATGTGTAATGTAACTACTAGCCACTGTTACAGCTTATGTAATTACACATGTGTATCAATTATTGCCTCGTGCAATTACATAAGGGTATCTAGACAGTTGTAACAGCATATTCTCTCATGTAACTACACAAATGACAATAACATGACTAACAGCTTTTGTAATTAGACTGGATCAGCATGTTTCTCTTAGAAGTCTTGTCCAGCATTATAAAGAATGGCGCAATAATTATAATAATCATGTAATTACACTCATGTTACTACAAATGTATGATACAAAATATGATATTACAGATGTACAGATACCCATACACACAATATATATATATATATATATATATATATATATATATATATATAGTAAAGTTGTAATTACATAAGCTGTACTACTGTAATCCATCTGTAACAGTACATCACTAGTAGTTACAATGTTGTACCACATCTATACCTATCTATCTATTTATATCTATATCTACCTATCTACCCATCTATCTATCTACACACTTCTGTCAGAATGTGTTCACCTGTTTCAGTGAGCTGCGAATGGGAAATAATTAACATTAAATTGCACCATGCTTCCGCTATCACTGGCAGTCTCAAGTCTCCTGACAACCAGCAGTTCTCTTTCATGTTGATAGGCAGGTAGTAGAAGCCCCAAGCTCAGAGCCACCCCCCCGAATGTCTTAATACAGCCTTGCTGGAAGGTCTGCTCTGTTCTTAAAGTCACTCTTGGCTCTGCTTGGGCTTATCGTGATCCCTCGTGATGTCATCATCTCCCTCACACAGAGTCTGGCAAGATGGAGGCAGCGCTGCGTATCCGACACCCTACTGGGCAACTCCTAACCACCAGACTCCAGTTACATATGCTTCTTCCTTCGTTCCATGGGCACGCTCTCTCTTTTCTTCCCCCTCCATCTTTTGCATTTTCTTCCTCCGTCTTTCTCCTGGCCCAGCTAGCTCTAATCTTCAGCCGGTCACTTATCTCCCTCACCTCTATATTCCGCTGTCTCTTTCTCTCTCTCGCTCCCCTCACTCGTCCTTTATCTCCTCTTTCCTCACCCTCGCACTCTCTCACTCTCCCCTCACTTGCCCTCCATCTCTCTCTCGCTCTCTTCGCGCACATTCCCTCTGCCCCTCACACCCCCCCTGCCTCTCTCCTCCTTTTCAAGTCAGCCACAGGCCCATCCCACTCATCGACTCATCCCCAGCTCGTCACTTATCGCCCTCTCTCCATCCCTCTCCCGGAAGGATAGATCTCTCCCCTCTCGCTTTTGTCTCCGTCCGTCTGCTGCTGGAATTGCCAGAGCAGAAATCCTCTCTGGAGGTGTCAGGCAGCGGCGGCAGACCGATTCTCCACCAGAGCCACTCTCTCTCTCTCCTCATCGCGCTCTTCATTATTCATCGGGACGTCTCCAGGCACACGAGGGACACGCGCTCAGAGACGGGTCCTATTCTGCCAACCTACGACCATCGTGCTCGGATGTTCACATCCTCGACATATGCACCAGGGGGCAATGTTGCATTTACCAAACCATAACGTATGGAAACCGAAGAAACATAGAAACGGCAACTCCGGGAATAGGCATGCGTTGCACTGTAGTATTGAGAGAATGGATAGAAGTTGGAAGACACTGGAGGAGATCAGTACTTTGGTTTAGTGATATATAGTTTGTTTACCTCTGTGTTTCAACATGGGTGGATATTGCATTTACATTGTAATACACAGTGGAGTCACATTATTATGACCACCAGCTATTATCCAGAGTACCTGCAGTGTGCAGCACAGACAGCAGCTAGACAGACTGGTAGACTCAGTAAGGTCCTGGTATCTGGAGGTATGCTGACTGTAGTGCCCTTTAGCAAGTTTGGGAGGACCCATACAGCCAAAACCACCAATCGGGTTAAAGTCTGAGAAATTAGGGGGTCCAGGGTAGTGTCTTGGTCAGCTCTCCCAACCAATGTCATACATTAAGGCCATGTGACAAGTTGCATTGTCTTGCTGGAGGATCCCATTCACCCCAGAGAAGACATTCAGCATGTATGTATGTGATCTGCAAGGATGGGTTCATATTCACATTTGGTTGAGAGTGACTTTCACGTAGATGAGTGGGTCCAGAGAATCCCACCAAAACCTTCCCCAGACCTTAACACAGCCAGCTACGCACCGCCACCGTAAAAGTAGGATAAATGCAAACAGTCTATATCAAAGGTCACTATAGGTGGACCGCCAGATGTTGGAGCCAAAGCGATAAACAATTGTGAATGACTTAATTTGACGGTGTTTATTTTAAGCGCGCACCTTTTCTTGTCTTTACGGTATATGGGCTTTGCGGTTTTTAAACTTTTAGACCAATCGCGTGCGCTGTAAGATCACCAAAGGCACTCCTCAGCCAATCAGATCTGAGCAGATTCGGGAGTGCGGCGTGCACACAGGCAAGGTACGAAGCGAGAATCTGCAGTCGGACAGTAAAGCGAGTCAGAGAGAAAGACTTGTTGAGACGGCATGCTCTAAAATTAGAAAAGTCGAAAGCAAAAAACGACTTTATTTAAAGCAGCCACGCATATCTCACGGAGAGGGGCTGGAGCCAATCCCAGCATCATCGAGCAAAGGCGGGGTACACCAAGGACAGGGCGCTAGTCCATCGCACCCATGTACACACTTACACCTATGGGTAACTTAGAGTGAGCGTTTAACCTAACATGCATGTGTTTGGACTGTGGGAGGAAACCAGAGTACCTGGAGGAAACCCACTCAAGCACGGAGAGAACATACACACTCCACACAGAACGAACCATATATCTCATATGTGTGAGCATGTGAGAAATTTCTGCCCAGATTTAAAGTCCTGGCTGGACAACCAGAAGCTCACTTCTCTCACTAAACAAAAGAAAGTATGAGAGAGGAATACAAGAGGAAGATAAACTTTTAAGATGAAAGTGAAATTGAGTTAACAAGACTCCACGTTGTATTTACTTTTTCTCTAAATAAGCATGTTATGATGCACTTTTTTTCCAATAGCATTTTTATTGTAGCCCTTGTTTTAACTAGAAGAAAGAAAAACAGTAACTCATTCAGTTCAGCATTCAAAACAATAAATAGTATTGAAATATACTGAATGATATTTGTAATTTGTTTTGTCTTTCAGTTGCTGATGCTGGAATGCTGATATTAGGCTACTCCAGTATACAGAATATGGCATTGAATCATCACACAAGTTAGAAATTATGAGGGCCTGGACCTGGGCCTGAGGAAATCTCCTCTATCTGGACCAAACTGAATTCTAATTAAATACCCCTGGTCTAAATTCATTCCTATTTACATTTGTATAATGCTTACAGGCAGCGAGAGACAGCAGATCAAACACATTACAGTCAACATGTTTAGGAGAGACATACCAGATGCAAACGCAAGAGCTCAATCAGAGTGTTATAGAAAATAACCCCAACATGCAAAGCAGATTTCTCTATGCTCATATTTTTGCACATAAGGAGTGCTAAAAATAAACACAAATAATATGAATTCTAGGCTGCATAGATTGCCTTCAGTGGCTTTTACTTCTAATTCATAACTGTGATCATGCTGGTTAGCTCTCTGGAGCAGCAGGGATATATCCTATGTGCACCTGAGGTTAAGAACAGAGTTTACTGTGAGCTCTTCTCCAAACACAATCACACACATCAGCAAATCCATACATGTGGGAATCTTTTCTAATCCTCCTGCACATAAACATGCAATAACACCCCCCAAAACCACAGTAAGAAGGTGCTAATCTAATCTGAATATCTAAACGGATTAAGGAATCCCTGTACCTACAGCGCTTACTCAGTGTTAACAATCGTTGTGAATAAATGAATATAACTACTTCACATGTAGTTAGGACCACCTGTACAGCTTATTAAATGTTAAAACTAATTAAAACTAAGGTTAATACAAAACCTGAGACAAAATTAACACTACAGTCAGCCCCACGAAAACATGAGTGTTGATCCCTGCTTTCTCATTCTGTTCTAGAAGGATTACATGTAAACCACTGGTGAACACTGAAAATTATTTCTCAGATGGGGGGCTGGATGGCAACCTCATTTTATTTAGCCCTTGTTTGACTGTGCCAACTTTTACAGGTGACATGAGCTCACGCCTCCCATTTCTGTTCTCTTGGCGATTGTGAAGCTGACTCAATAATAGATGACAACTTGTTTTGTACAGAAAATTATACATCACACATAATATAACATAATATAATAAAATATATTGTAATTTAATATAATATTATATAATATAAGGGCATAGAATTAACATGGACTGAAGTGACATGTCCCCACCAACATCCAGCGATTATTGAATTGTTCCCACCAAAATAAAAACAAAAAAACACCCAGATCAGTTAACGTTTCAGTTACTTAGAGGTGCAGAAAGGGTTAAATCACGTTCTCTACTCTAGTCATATGGCCAGTGTCATTGGCTGTGCCTTTCCCTGCTGTCACGTGAGACTCTGTAGCTATGTTTGGTTGTTAGCAGCACCAAAACTGGAAGAAAAGTTTTCCAGTCATGTGCAAGACTTACTGTGCACGACTCGGGTGCAATGTGGGTAACACATGGATTTGAAAGGCAAGTGAAGATGGTTACAAAAAAAGATTGTGTAAGTCACTTAAAGTCCGCAAATGAAAAGAGTCCACCATAATAATGTCTATGGCGATAAAGTAATGAAGTAATGTTGAAAAGTCTTGTTTGAAACTGGTTTGAAACAAGTCTATGTCTTACAGTTTAATTGAGATGTTAGGAAATTTTGAATTCCTTTTCTGGGATTCTTTCTTTGGTTTTGTGAACAACAGTACCAGGTTATGCAGTGCTCCATGTATTAACCCTGATGTATGAGACTGTATGGATCTGTTTTTGGGGTGTGGCAGATTCATAGGTCCCCACCAATGTCAAGAGCAAATCTACACCCTTGATATAATATAATATAATATAATATAATATAATATAATATAAAAGAGTATACAATATAAAAAGATTTTAGTTCCATGAAATACAAGGAATTCATTTTTTTGCATATCATTGCATTCTGCTGTGTTCATTTATACATCAGCACTGTGCAGCACAGTTTTTTCCATTTTTGTTGATTTTCATTTCTCTGCGTTATTTGAATGCAGCAGCTGCCGTTTACATGTGAAAGTTTAATAATGAATGGACCAATAGATAATTTATTGTCAAAATCAACAAAACCTGAAACTGCATGTGACTATCCCAGCGTCCTTGGGCGAAGGCGGGGTATGCCGTGCACAGGTCGCCAGTCCATCGCATGGCCAATACACACTCACACCTACGGGCTATTTAGAGTGACTGATCAACCTAACATACATGTGTTTGGACTGTGGGAAGAAACCTGACTACCTGGAGGAGGGGAGGAGACAGCGCTAATAAGAACATTCAGGCCAAAATGAACTTTTCTAATGAATCAGAATCTTTTTCAGAGAAGTTTGCGTAACTCTAATTGAGCAAACCATCATTGTGATGAAAGCTTGTGCTGATAGCTTGTTCACACCATCACTGCTTAATACTATTATTCTGCAAATAGATGCTGTTTTGGGCATGTGGCTTATGTATGTGTCACTACTGACTGGCAGACATGGGCGAATCAGATCGTACAGCAAACAGAACAATCCAAACTGAATTATAAGGCTCGTATTGTGAACGCAGTGGAGCTCGTGGCACGCTCGTGAATCATTCAGCAGATGGAGATGATGTGGTGCTCAGTCTGAGAGGACGCATCAGGGTCGCTCGCCACTCAGACGACTTCATCACGCAGCGAGGACGGCTCACGCGTGCTGGACACATCAACAGATTTGTCTCCGGGCTGCACCTGATGGTGCATGGTCTACAAGCAGCTAATAAGACAGTAAATCTGACCACAGTCGACTTTATGAACTCACCCTGGTGTTGCTGGTTATTGGAAAGATAAATGTATTTTATGTACAGCAACACGTGCCTATTGTTTATTCGCCCCAGTTCAGGATAACAGCCCAGTGCAACGTCCCTGTTGTTTGCCGTCCTGCGGTTTAGGGAGTGAGAGAAAAAGAAAGAAAGAGAGAGAGAAAGATTTCCACCGTCTCCAATGCCATACTACTAGATTACATCTACTGTGATTTGTTTTAGATTGCTGTTGTCGTCGTCATGCTGTTCTCACTATTAGTTCACAGTGCATTTGGGATGCTAATATTTGTTAAGACTCAAGAGCTCTGGTGTGCAAATGTTTTAATGCTGTGATAATGAGTTATTATCAATAGGCTTAGTGTATAGCGACAGTCAGTTCTCTATCTATGCAACGGGTATAAATAGCATGTAACTGTACTTGATGGTGCTTAAAGTTTGAGGAAACTTTACTGGCAGGTTGAGGTTGAAGAAAACTCTGAGAGAGCACTGGGAGAGTGCTGCAGTCCAGTCAGGATCATGACACTGATGGCCAGCTCATAAGCTGTAAAGCAGTCCACTAGCTGTGGGTAGTGAGAGGAACACCTGACAACAATGTGTTAGTCAGGGATTTTCACTGTAGTTAATTGAGCATCTACTTGACACATAACCAGGGGTCTGTCTCCCAGAGGCTGGGCCTCCAACCTGAAACCAGGAAATGAGAGCATTATGAAAAGTGCAGCTATTTAAGGCATTTCATTGGTTACTGAAGTACAAGATCTATCTATCCAACTATCTATTTAAATATCTTTTTGTCTGTCAATCCATCCACCATCAGCATAGTTTAGGGTGAGAACTACAACGATATCTGTCCATCCATCTGTATATCTATCTCTGTTCATCTATTGTTACTGCTGCCATGGTCAGTCCATTGTTTTGAGAAGACAGTGGTAGCTGCTGGTCTATCAAAGAGGGGATGCTCAAAGAGATGATCGGCTTACATCATAAAATATATCAATTTATTTCTACATAAATTCTTCCTCTTTTCCTTTTCAAGAAATGGCCTGTGCCTTTCCTTTCCAGTCAGCCAGCAAACTTTCTCATACCAGGAGAGCTGAAAAGTTGTTACCTTACTACTTTTACACCAAATCAATGTAAAAGTAGAGTGTTGACCCACCCTGCTGTTTAATTCCAACTTTCTCCTCGTAAGGAAGACCATCAAACAGCTTTGCCAAAATCCGTAACAATACTAGCATTGTCAGCTATCGTGTGCACCTTCCTAGCTGGCTGGTTCACTCCGACCTAGCCAACAGTATGAATGATTGATTGAGCGAACTAACGAAATGATATTAAACTCAAACAAGAAAACGTTGAAATTATGTTAAACTAAAACAAGGAAACACTATGAGTGGGTTTTATGTACACAGTGAACAATGGAAATGGTCAAGTTCACCAAGCATTAGAAATGGGCTACAGTTTGTCTTCCGACTTCACTCGCAAAACCCGCCATGGGGCCAAAGCTCCCATTGGTTAAGTGATTATGCAGATCTCAAAAAAGCTGTCAATCAAAATGGGATTCAGCCTTTCGACTGATTATCCAACCATCATCCAGACCTGCCCACAGCTCCATTCACCCCCAGAGACGTTCAGCGTTCGGGGACGGGACAAAACCATAGCATTTATTCAATGAGCGGAGAGTTTTAAAGCAATGAATAAACTGTTCCAGGCAGTCCCATTGAAGTGAATAGACACTCAGCTTCTACAGGCAAATGCATTGAGCTTCCCTTGCAGTCTCAGAGATTTCGCCACTTTGAGAAGACCAGCAGCTTTTATTTGATTTACAAGTGTTTCCTTTTTCAGTGAAAGCTTCCTGACAGCGACACATTCTCTCAGTTCATCTGGGAGTCAAAACTGTATAGGCGAAATGCTAGGTCGCCATAACGACTCGCGAATAGTGTAAAGTGAGGCAGTAAATACAGTGAATACAGTTGGAGTTGTGTTGTCTTCACACAGTGGAAGAATGGATTTGGAGCAAAACTGAAGCTTGATGTTCTCCACTGTCTCAATGATAGAAGCTGTTTGGAACAGTTGTGGCCATCTACTAGGTCTCACATGGTTGTTTACAGTCCTGTTTTCTTTGTATCCTCTATGTATTTTCACTTTGTCTTTTCCCATCTTTATGCAGGAGGAATATATTCCATCTAATCTCTTCCTAAATGTCTCATGAAACATGAATAACTTGCACTTAATGGCTGTTTTGGCTGCTAAGAATTGAAATAAAAAGAGCGATCTTTGACTTTCGCACAGCACTGTAAGTAGGGGGTTTAAACAGGGGCTTGGCTGTTTTCTCAGGGAGGTTCACCAGAATATATATCACCTTCTCGGCAGCAGCCAAGAAAACAAGAAGCCAAGGAGAGTTGGATTATTGACCGCAGAAAACAACTCCAGCCCAGAAACATGTTTTTTTTTTTTAACATTAATGTTTAAATTCTGTATTCTTTGCTTTCATTTCG
The DNA here is from genome assembly GCA_021613375.1 of Megaleporinus macrocephalus. NCBI lineage: Eukaryota > Metazoa > Chordata > Actinopteri > Characiformes > Anostomidae > Megaleporinus > Megaleporinus macrocephalus. The sequence goes on along the minus strand of CM038711.1, from coordinate 37,988,439 downwards.
TACTGTGGTGTGAGACAAGTCGAAGTTTCAAACATTGTTTTGGAGTGGAGTTAGTTTCCATGGCTACTGCTGTAAACAGCTGGGGGGGGAACTCTTCTCCACTAAATTTGTCATAGGGAAACCTATTCACCTCCGAGAATCTGTGGTATCACGCCAAGCAAGTGCAACAGGAGGTTATTTCAGAACATGTTGTTTATAGGACTAACAATGTAGGTCAGGAGTGAGAAGTTACAATGGCAGAATAATATGGGAGTGATAATTATGACTATGAATGATTATGTTAAAGGTTTATACATGTGTCAGACATTTGGTGATATGGATCAGCCATTTGATTGAAACAACCAATCTCATCTGACCACCGTAATCCATCTGAGCCTAGCCCATCATGTAGCCTAGCATATGCAGTATTTTCAGAACATCCAGATTACAACCAAGCAAAACTACTTAATGATCTTAAAAAGCAACCATCACGTTCATAGCTAGCAATTGGACAATATGCAGTAATGGGTTCATAGCTGACCTCAGAACAGCTGTGCTTCCGCCATACACTGCCCACTATGTTTATCTCTGTATGAGATACTACAATGCCCAGATGACTAGAGTAACAACTTGAGAAGTTCAGGTATCCAGCATACATTCTATAGGCTGTATGCCATGCAAGCCTGTTTCATACTAGTAAGCCAGATGTGGGTAGTTTATTTCTTCTGCATATGGTCTGACAGACAAACTGACCCCAAAAATCCATTGACAGACTTGTTACAAAGGCTTTGACATGTAAGAGTTTGGCCAGTTGCCAACAATGGATGCGACCGTATAACAAAAGGCAGATATAGACAGACAAACACATGCAATATACATAATTTAGAATATAGCTGTAGAAAACATTGCTACACATGTGAGAGTTTATGGGAACTCCAGTAGATGCTCAGTTTAGGCTGTAGAAAACATTGCTATATATGTGAGAGTTTATGGGAACTCCAGTAGATGCTCAGTTTAGGCTGTAGAAAACATTGCTATACATGTGAGAGTTTATGAGAACTCCAGTAGATGCTCAGTTTAGGCTGTGAAAAACATTGCTATACATGTGAGAGTTTATGGGAACTCCAGTAGATGCTCAGTTTAGGCTGTGAAAAACATTGCTATACATGTGAGAGTTTATGGGAACTCCAGTAGATGCTCAGTTTAGGCTGTGAAAAACATTGCTATACATGTGAGAGTTTATGGGAACTCCAGTAGATGCTCAGTTTAGGCTGTGAAAAACATTGCTATACATGTGAGAATTTATGGGAACTCCAGTAGATGCTCAGTTTAGGCTGTAGAAAACATTGCTATACATGTAAGAGTTTATGGGAACTCCAGTAGATGCTCAGTTTAGGCTGTAGAAAACATTGCTATACATGTGAGAGTGTATGAGAACTCCAGTAGATGCTCAGTTTAGGCTGTGGAAAACATTGCTATACATGTGAGAGTTTGAGAACTCCAGTAGATGCTCAGTTTAGGCTGTAGAAAACATTGCTATACATGTAAGAGTTTATGGGAACTCCAGTAGATGCTCAGTTTAGGCTGTAGAAAACATTGCTATACATGTGAGAGTTTATGAGAACTCCAGTAGATGCTCAGTTTAGGCTGTAGAAAACATTGCTATACATGTGAAAGTTTATGAGAACTCCAGTAGATGCTCAGATTAGGCTGTAGAAAACATTGCTATACATGTGAGAGTTTATGGGAACTCCAGTAGATGCTCAGTTTAGGCTGTAGAAAACATTGCTATACATGTGAGAGTTTATGGGAACTCCAGTAGATGCTCAGTTTAGGCTGTAGAAAACATTGCTATACATGTGAGAGTGTATGAGAACTCCAGTAGATGCTCAGTTTAGGCTGTGGAAAACATTGCTATACATGTGAGAGTTTGAGAACTCCAGTAGATGCTCAGTTTAGGCTGTAGAAAACATTGCTATACATGTGAAAGTTTATGAGAACTCCAGTAGATGCTCAGTTTAGGCTGTAGAAAACATTGCTATACATGTGAGAGTTTATGGGAACTCCAGTAGATGCTCAGTTTAGGCTGTAGAAAACATTGCTATACATGTGAGAGTTTATGAGAACACCAGTAGATGCTCAGTTTAGGCTATGTTTATATCTCTGTTTCTGTTGGCTGCCAATGACATATCCATGAAATGTAAGCCACTTTGAGACTGGAGCTTACCAAAATGCCATGTTATTCAATCGGTGTCTAAATGAAAAGACCTAAAGAAGTGCTAATTTAATTCAGTGTCAAATACTGTATTAGGAGTCAATGTGACAGGAATCTATGCTGACAGTCTCAGTATAAGCAGCATTAGTAAACTTTAAGAAAAAAAACAAAACATTGTCTTCTTTCTAAAAGACATCTGATCTCTGTTTTCCAAAATGAACTTTTGACTCGGATTGTCGTCACGAGTCAGTGTCTGGAAAAGATCACAGCTGCGCTACACATAATTCGTTTATGGTCTACGCAGAGTAGTCGTGGAATGACTGTTTAGGACAGCTGCCCCCTCAACGTTAGCAAGGTACACAAATGGGGTCTCCTGAGAGTTCACATTATTTTTTTCCAGAGGCTGTTTATAATTCAAAAACACTCCATATATAAAATCCACCTCATATACAAATTACAAATAGAGTCCTATTATTCATTTTTGTCATTTCATATCCAATATTGATATGAAATAATAACTTCTGCAAGGCGGATCAATGCATTTGAAATACAAGTCATACATTTTTGGACTGCATTAACTCTATAAACTCTATAGTTTTCTCTGATGTTCTATGTATTAACGAGGTTGAAATGAGGTACAAGCTCCAAGGTACTAAGTATTGCTTTGGGAATCATAGTTAGTTTAGACACCATTTGTTTAACAGTGAAGGCATTTAACTGTATAACACTAAAATATCAATGAGTTCTAGATATTAACCAGGCAAGAATGTCGTCTACAATCTCCAAAAGTACAGTGTTGGCAATATGGGGATAATAACTAAATGACACTAATTAAGACTAAATTACACTGAAATTTCAAACAGGTTCTAGCAATTAAGCTATACAATTGCTTATCTTTCATAACAAGATTGTTGTTGGTAAATAATAACCCATCAAAACAAACATTATCAGTTTGATCCAAGACTATGGTGTAGATCAATACAATCTAATTGGCCATGCTCTTTCTGGTCCCACCACTGGTCCTCATTCTCCCACCATCTTTGGGGGTGATGCTTGCCAACATGGGTGTCGGTCAGCTGATGTAGCAGAATTGGTTGTTAATGTTCTCTTAATGTCTGTGGTGATGTACACTGATGTTGCATTAGCTGCCATTCGAAAAGTAGCTGTATCGGCCTCAACATCCAAGCTTGGTGTCTTCTAGAGGGTAGGAAATGCTCATGACTGGCGGTATTGGATGATGATGAGGATATTATTAATAATAATAATAATAAACCCAGCAAAACTATCCCAATTACTTTCTATTACAGCACAGATTTAGTTTTGCTGCTGGTTTATAGACTCCAGGTACATTTTAAGTACAAGAATTAATTGATTAACTTCTCAGCTAATACTTTAGTGTAGTTGTAGATTGAAGCTAATAACACTGACCACAACAAACTGTCTGAATGAATTCATTTAGCATAGTGCTAATGATTGGAGGCTCATTTGGGACACTAATATGTTACAATTGAAGTTACAGATAACCTTCTTAGCTTTCTAAGCCAGCTCACATTAATCTTACTTGATCTAACCCTGATGGTGGCAATGGTGATTTTAATCATTATACATGCCTTACTTCCTACATTTAGGTAGTATAATTTCTTTTACCTTTGTTGATGCCTCCTGCTCATGTTTAATGCAATAGGCCTTTACATGCATACACACACGGATTTATCACAGTCTGAGTATCTAAACCTAGATTAACATAAAAGGTTAACCTCTGTTGTAAAACAAGTTAAGCACTTCTGGTCACGCCACAAAGAACAAAATGTACTTTTCTCTGTAAGCTTTATCTCTCCACCTTTTCTCTCTCTTTTTCAGTTGTTCAGGTCCAGATGCATACTTTGTTTTTGAGACATGTCTAACAGTTGGTTTTCTCCCCCTCGCTCAAGCATCTTGGACAACATAATAGTACAGTATGAACCCAGTTGTTAGGGACCCCCTGCCAGCTGGAGGCCCTAAGCAGCTGTTTTTATAGTTTATTAGGTACAGCCAGCACTGCCTGCTCCCATAATCCTACTGCCAGGATGAACTGAGTGAGCAATTCACCATATCCCAATAAAAATACTTTTCATGGGTAGTGGTGGTTTTTGGTGTATTTAGTAGAGCTCAGTGACAATGAGTTATTAAATGATCACATTGATTTATCAGTCTACTCAGACTTTAACAGAGCTTGGTAACACTGATTAATAACTGACAATCACATTGATATATTGATCTACTTAGAATTCTACTTAGAATAACTCAGTAACACAGAGATTAATAACTTATCACATTGATTTATCAGTCTACTCAGACTTTAGTAGAGCTCAGTAATACTGAGATTAATAACTGATCATTACATTGATTTGCTGATATAGTTAGGCTTTAGCAGAACTCCATAACACTGATTAATAAGTGATCATCACATTGATTTATTGATCTATTTAGACTTCCACAGGGCTCAGTAACACTGAGATTAATAACTGATCATATTGATTTATCAGTCTATTTAGGCTTAAGCAGAGTCCAGTAACACTGAGAATAATAACTGATCATATTGATTAATTAGTCTACTCAGGTTTTAGCACGGACTTCATTGTTTGCAAAGTTTTTCCTTGGACTACATTTTAAATGCTAGACACTGATTTTAAAGTAAGTAGCCATGGTTCTTCTTTTAACACTTTTTGTTTTATGTTTAGGTTATGTTTATATATCTATATGTAAACACCTAATAACAGTAAAAGGAAACTGTATTCTTAGTACTGTCGTTTACAAAATGTAGCAGTTACGTAACCTATATACCAGCATATATCAGTATTTCATTACATCCCAACCATGTGTGTGTGTGCGCATGTGTGCATATTTTATATATATATATATATATATATATATATATATATATATATATATATATATATATATATATATATACACATATATATATATATACACACACACACACACACACACACACACACACACACACTGTATACAAGAATGGAGACATACGGGAGGCTGTGAAGAAGAGAAAGAGTAAAAGAGACATAGGGTGACAGGTGTGGTCACTCCTAGAGGCAGGCCATCCAGCCATTGTCTCAGGTAGAGATGGCGAAAATCTTGACACCAACAGCTAGTTTTGAAAGATATTCCTGTTATTCTTTTTTCTCCTCACTGATTGAACCATAACCTGCGATCTGTATGAAGACCACCAAAAAAATCGTTTTTTTTCCAGTTCACTTTCCCCCTGAGAGATTGACTAACACAGAATTATTTCTTATCCCAAATGCTCATGCCATAGAGTCAGCTCAGGCCTGTATCTGCTCTTTGAGTATAAAACATTATGCATTCTAACCAGAAACATACAGACACATTGTGATCAGTCCAGCAATGTCAATAACCAATAAACCTTCAGAAATATAGATGTCCTTACCTTAACTCACCTCAATTCACATTTTCTTCTTCTCCATGTGCTTTAGAGCTTGCGCTCTGGTTTCATATGGTGAAGCCCCCACTTTCACAGCGTGATCGGGCCATGCTCCACATAGCAAACAAGTGCATCGCCTACTGTGAACTGTTACTAACAGTATGCAGGTTGTAATGGCTACATAGGCCTTGACTTGAAAGAAGCCAAGCCAAAAGAATGCAGAAATAAAAATGGATTTGCAGCAGTTATGCCTCGCAGAACATCCAAGCAGCTCTGAGAATGTAAAAATAAATTGCATAAATTGTTTCTCTCCCTCTCTTTCTCTCTTTCTCTCTAGGCTTCGGTATTTCCACTTTGGTATGGTTGAGCAGGCTACATTTGTTGGGTAATGATATATGGAACTTAAAACTGCACAATAAAACCGAATGGGGAAAGGGTGCCATTAAAACAGCACTGTAGGGCCAGAGGAGGAGAAGATGCAGAGAAATGCCAGAGTCCAATCGATTTGGTGAAGGGTGAGAGAGATTTCCACTGTCTCTCTAGTCATGCTTCTATTTTAAGGCTGTGTTTTTTTGCCCTGTGAGGGAACTGGGAGCAGACCACAGTGGATGAATATGTTGTGCCTGTAACAAAAAGCTGATGAAGCTTGAAACTATTTTTTCATGTGTGTATGTGAAAATTACCTTACACTTGTTTTGCTCAGTCTCATGGTTCATTGATGAGCTCGGTTGAAATGAATTGCTACAGTGCAGTAGGCTAATTGATTCTTGTTTGCAAATCTACATTGACAAAACCTGTATTGTAATACACTGCATGAGCACTTTTCCTTTCAAATGTTGTGATTCGGGACTTCTGAGTCAACTTGGACGCAAAGCCACATTTTCTGTTTTGAAAACAACAACAGTTTCCAAATTACTGCTTAAATACAACATTAAATCAAGATATTATAAATGATAATAAGTTATAATAGTCTCTATATTGATTATTCGTATTATTAAAAACTTCTATTATATGTCCACTCACTGCCCATTCATCTTCCTTATAGGTCCACTATACTATACTATACTATACAGGTGGCCTCAAGGAACTTAAATACACTTTAAGAGCTATACTATATTCATTTTCCAGGGACGTATATTTGTGCTGGTTTATAGTTGAAATAAGTAATATTGTTAAAATTCAAGGGAAGATATAGTGTGCAAGCTCTGCTGTGAGTCACTCTAGCAATTTAAAAGTCAGAGGCGTGGGGTCAGAGTTTTTCAGGCCACATCACAGTACCACGTCATAAGTCCTTACGTATCAATGTCAAACGGCTCAATGGTAAATGCAAAATCAGCGTTATGCTGAAGACGATGACGATAGCAGATGATTCACTCGCATCCTTTGGACTGAGTTTGCATTGAATGCTCTTTCAAATGTGCTCACGCTCATCAGATTCATGCACTTAGGAAGGAGTCCAAAGCACAACTGGTGTTCTTCCTCTCTGATGGGCTGTTTCCATTAGATAGGCCTCCAAATCATGAAATCCTACCTGGTGTAGCTTTAACTGGTTTCAAATAGGAGAAAAAAAATTATATATATATATATATATATATATATATATATATATATATGCGCAATATGACTGCATACCCTCATGGGGTTCAATGGAGATTATATAGTTGTATATTTATAGACTGATGCTGAAGGTTTTATTACACGCCCACCAGACACCTTTCACTATTTGCCAGTTTCTGACTACAGGACTGCTGCTGACCAGATATTATTTTGGAGATGGACCATTCAGACATGGAAGTGGCATGGTAGAGTGTTTGATTCTGGTACAAGTGTATTAGGCACAGCTGTGCTGCTGGAGTTTCTAAACACTGCTAGGTTGAGAGTGATCCAGCACTCCAAAATATCCAGCCAAGAAAGGCTCAGTGGTCAGACCAATTTAAAAGGAGATTAGCTAAAATCTGTGCTATCTATCTATCTCTCTATCTATCTCTCTATCTATCTCTCTATCTATCTATCTACACACACACAAACACATACATACTGTCTAATAATCACTCAGTGTATGCAAATTAACAGTAATGCAATCAGTTTCCCAATAACAGTAAATAACTGTAATTTATCAGCATAGCACAGTATTTTCTTTCAACCTTTTAAAATATGCACCCTCATCCCTTTACAGTCCAGTCACTATCCATCTCAATGGTCCTGGTTATTGAAGATGAATGTTTTTTTTAATGATAACCCTTTTTTATTAAACTGTTCAAACTGCTTCTACTCATTAACGTGACAAAAAATATGCAGTGGGCGGGGCCAGCCTATTTGGCTCAGCTGAGTTAAGATTCCCTCAGCTCATTCAGTCAGTGCAGAAAGTGCTGGGCAGCTTGTATTGTGTTCATTCGTAAAGAAAGATAATCTAAATCTAAGACGAGGAGACGCAGTCTGGTATATTTACAACTGACACATTTGGACTGCAGCTGCGGCGGTCCCCACGAAACTCAAGAAAAAGGTAGCTGTTAACGTGCCATCTACTAATGTTTGCAGCGATATGCTTATGTGCTTGCCAGAATAATTATTAAACTTTTAAGATATAAGATGTTGTTGGTTAGGTCTGTTTCATTTAGTGACTAAATTTAGCGAAGAAACTGTAGCTTGAACAGTGTTAGCTAGTTAGCAAGCTAGCTGGTTAGTAGCATAAATATGCAGTTACTGTCATATACTGTAATTCAATTTACAGTATAATACTGTTAAAATACATTACAGTACATGCACTTTAAAATAACAGAAAATACTGGCATCTCTGCTGGCGTTTTACTGTTAACGTACACTACCGCTCAAAAGTTTGGGATCACAGTGAAATGTTCTTGTTTTCAATGGAGTATCTTCCTTCCTTAACACAACAGTCCACAACAAATGGACTGACGGGTCTCTAAAGAAATTTCTGGTCATTTTGAGTCGGTCAGCAAGCCATCAACTGCTGATGCTTCAGATACTAAACTAACCTAGAATGCTGTTCTCCCTTTTATACTCACTTATTAGTAGAATGTTTTTCAGCTGTGCATCACAATTGAGCAAGAGTGTCCTAACAACCAATTAGCCCAATAACATCCTTAACTTGGATTGGCGGCCTTACCAGGAGATTTAGACAGAGGACTGAGAATTGCTGATAATAGGACTATATGTAAAATAAGCCTCTATACAAAAATAGACTTTAATACAAACATTTTTATTCTTTAAAAATCATCTGGTACACTTACATTAGTTGTAAAATGGACAATATTGTTTGGTTTGCTAGTTTGGAGTGTTTTGTTGCATTATAAACACATTGGCTATTGTAAACAAGCTGAGATGATGTGGTGGTGTGTGGCAGAGAGAGTTGCAGTAAAAGACATTCAAACAGGCAGGTGTACTCCCAGCTGTACTCCCACAGCTATTGACAGGGTGATACTTTTTATACATTGTTTCTCAGTGGTGGAACAAGTTGCCTGTGTACATTTGTCTCACAGAATCTTTTGCCACCTTCAAGAAACTTCACCAGACCATGCCCGTCTAAACCATTTCACTCAACTGCTTTCTCGTTCTTTGCTCTTTACCTACTGGTACATCATTACGGCTCATGACCTTACTTGCCATCATTTGTATGCCCTTACTATATGCCTAGTAGTTTTACTGCACTACAGTTCTGCATTAGGAAATGCCACTTCTCCTGAAATACAAATAGGCATGTAGATTGTTGCAGAGGTGGGTAATTTGCCTCTTTACCTTTAATAGAGGATACTATATACTACTTCTCAGGAGAGTTTGTAAGGTGAAGTAGACATCTACATTCTTCTCATAATACGTAATACATATATACATACATAATCTTAACTAATTGTCCTCAGGGTTGCAGTGGGCTTACAGGGCAGAAGGCAGGAAACACCCTTTACAGGCCTCCAGTTAATCACTGGAGGGGTCAACTCTCCCATAAGGTGTGAGAGTTTAACTGCAGTCTATGGAGGAAACCCATGCAGATATGGGGAGAACATGCAAGCTCCACACCCTGGTGGCTGGGGGAATTGAATCAAGGCCCTTCTTGCTGTGAGGCAGCAATGCTATTCACTGGGCCATGGCAGCAGTCTGCTCATAATATTCTCCTTTTTTTTTTTTTTTTTTATTCTTCATCTGTTGGGCATAGCACCAGACCTCTGTCCAACCTTAAGGTGGTCACCATTTTCATGACTTTCATTCTCCAATCAAACACTTGGTTGTACCATGTGCCACAAGCCTCATGGAGGTTCAATGTCCATCAATGTTCAAACACTACAGGTTGCCTGGAACAGCTTTGCTCCCCCAAGAAAGGCAAGGTTTTAAGAGAACAGGTCAACAAACCAACAACAAATGTATTACTAGTACGTGCTAGCTAAGTACTTACACAGCCAGTACAGTGTTGACATTTGATTTAAGAGCTTGAATGAAGCTACAGCGTAGTTAAAAGGTTAAATTCATTCAAATCAACACTGTAACTCTCTCTTCCTTCATCCATGCCTCTCACACTCTTCCTCGCCACTTGAAAGGATTTAAAAGGCTGATAAACGTATCGGGGTGAAGGAAATGCATGTAACTTAATTAGGGACAATAAGCTCTTATTAAGTCGTTCCTAACATACTCTGGCATCGCCCGGTACCTACTAATGATATATTCGGATGGGCTTCTCGCAAAAGTAGGAAAACTGTCACATCACCAAATCTTACTAGCAGTTTGTATTGGGGTCACCAGCAACTGGTACATTTTTCATGTGATCAATACACACACATACATACACACACACACGTCTGTTGCAATGGCCCTCTGCTGGCTTGATGTTCAAGACTGCTCACCAGCCTGTCTTCTGGAGGTCTACTTTCCTGTAGAGTTTAGGCCAGGCTTGCATTTATCATGCTGCCCCCCTTTTACCTAATATTAGTGTGTCTGATATAGTCAATAAGCTGCAGCTTTATCAAAAAAATAAAAAATAAAAAAAATAAATAAATAAAAAGCCCAGGAAGGCCACTGGCCTGTAATGTTCAGAAAATGTTATGGATGGTGAGATTTCATAACATCATGCATTAACGCAGTCCTTGTGAACTCGTTAATTGTAATTACCTGGTGTTTACATTGAAGGGACCGATAAATTAAGCATGCTCATAGACATTAATGGAGCAGTGACATTCCTGGTTGAGAACAGGTCTGCCAAACAACAAATGTATTACTAGTACGCGCTAGCTAAGCTCTTACACAGCCAGTACAGTGTTGACATTTCATTCAAGAGCTTGAATGAAGCTACAGCGTAGTTAAAAGGTTAAAGGGTTAAATCCATTCAAATCAACACTGTAACTCTCTCTTCCTTCATCCATGCCTCTCACACTCTTCCTCGCCACTTGAAAGGATTTGAAAGGCTGATGAACGTATCGGGGTGAAGGAAATGCATGTGACTTAATTAGGGACAATAAGCTCTTATTAAGTCGTTCCTAACATACTCTGGCATCTTGCGTCCAATTAAACTGTCAGCCGCCGAGACTGGGCAGTCGATTTGTGCATTGTAATGTATAAATTACTCTCTTTAAGCCATCATTATGGGCCTAAATAAACCCCCTACTGTTTCTTCAAAAGGCTGAAAGGAAAAAAAAAAATCAGAACTGGCGGAAAGTATGTAGCGAGACAAATCACTCAGCCGATGCGCGTGAAAGTCCAGCAACAAGTAGAGTAGCTTGCGTAGGGAAAGGCCACTCCACAAAACAACTGGGACGGGATTTGAATCTCCTGCAAATGTCAGTTTAGTTGCAAATCATCTTAGAGCGGCAAATCATTTTTAGCTGTGACCGAAACCCACAGAAAGGTTGGAATCTGATCGCGGATCTGCACTCCTATCCCTGAGATGCTGCAGAAACGCAGGTCCTAAGCCTGTTACTTCTCTCTCCTCCACAACCCGTGACTCAGGGGCCAGAAATGTCCTCCTACACACATAACCACACAGTTTAGCTGCTGAAGAGAGAGAGAGAGAGAAAGAGAGGAACCCACAGCCACTGAGTCATTTACATGCTGTTGGTGTGAATGCCCTGTGATCCAGGCACTGTGTGCAGCTTCCTGTGTTGATTCGGGACAACATCCTGTAGCCAGAGTCTGGGACAAATCATTTATTATTATTATTATTATTTTTTAAATGAATGTTTAAGCATTCATCATGGTGCTTCTCTTCCCGCATGGCCTTGATATGCACTGCCAGCCACAGGAAATGATTTTCTTCGTGCAAAGCATATGGCACATGAACACATCTTCCACATCTTATGATGGCCAATTACATCTTTTCTGAAACAATACTGATCGTATCGAACTGGTCAGGAACGCCGACGGCTGATTCTCCCGGCTCTGCGCTGACCATCTCAGGAGTTCCTGTGCTGTGCACCGCCCGCGTAGCCCACTTCAGGTTATGCAGTCAGAGAGTTATGTAAAAGGATTTTCAGCACACAGCACCATCTGCATCATATTTCTGCTCCCGCCGCCATTAATAGCCAGCAAAACCCACATCCAGAAATAGCCGGACCCATATCTAAAGATAGCCGCAGCCATATCTATAACTGTGGCCCACATAACTCAGAACGCAGCCGTGCTCCACAAGCCTCGAAGCGCTGCTCCGCGCCAGCCGAGGTCCGGCCGAACAGAGGCAAAATAATGACCTGTTTTGACAAGCAATTAGGAGCCGTGCGATCCATATACAGCAGATCAGACAGACGACGGCGAGTCCAAACGCCTGACCCCCGCTGCCGCTGCTGTCCAGCTCAGCCTGACGCCCGGTACCTACTAATGATGTATTCGGATGGGCTTCTCGCAAAAGTAGGAAAATTGTCACATCACCAAATCTTACTAGCAGTTTGTATTGGGGTCACCAGCAACTGGTACATTTCTCATGTGATCAATACACACACATACATACACACACACACATCTGTTGCAATGGCCCTCTGCTGGCTTGATGTTCAAGACTGCTCACCAGCCTGTCTTCTGGAGGTCTACTTTCCTGTAGAGTTTAGGCCAGGCTTGCATTTATCTTGCTGCCCCCCTTTTACCTAATATTAGTGTGTCTGATATAGCCAATCAGCAGCAGCTTTATATAATAATAAAAATAAATAAATAATAAAAAAATAAATAAAAAAAAGCCCAGGAAGGCCACTGGTCTATTATGTTCAGAAAATGTTATGGATGGTGAGATTTCATAACATCGTCCATTTACGCAGCCCTTGTAAACTTGTTAATTGTAATTACCTGGTGTTTACATTGAAGGGATCATTGGCAACTGATAAATTGAGCATGCTCATAGACATTAATGGAGCAGTGACATTTCTGGTTGGGAGAAATGTCATCCAGGATAATGTTTACGTGCACAATCTAAATATGGGACTCTACAATGACAATGAGAATCACGTGAGTAGGGCTGCACCTAACCATTAATTTCATAATCGATTAAGCTAACGATTATTTTTTCGATTAATCTAATGACTAATTTTTACATTTTGTGTTGAAAACCAGCGTGTGAACCTACGTGTGTTTTAAAACTTCCGCGGTATCGAGAACAGTCTTAGGTTCTACACCGGACGATTAAGAAACGGTTAGCAATGCGTGGTCATGTGACACTAGTGAAAGAAACATGTTAAAGGCTTGTTTATGCTCAATGTTAAATATGGATACGCACAAAGCCTTTTGTCCGTACTCTGCGTACATTGCTTACCTCTGAAGACCGTGGGGGCAGTGCAAGACATGACCATTTAAACACAACAGCTGCTCTGTGAACATTTCATGAAGAGTTAATTAATAGAAATGTTCCAAAATCACTTTTGGATTCTGGTTCCATTGACTTACATCAAAAGTAAAGACAGTATTTGGCCTCTACTGTAAATTTGCCATTTTGGAGATGCTTTGGAGGACCATAGCAACCACATACAGATGTTCAGAACGTATTTAAACTTTGATAGCCAATGTATTCAGATACAGGCATTCATGTGGTTATTCGTCTTCTATATAATGGATTATTTACAGCATTGCTCACCTCATTCAATCAGATAGAAGTAGTGTTTGTAATGGTTGCACTTGGGCAAGTCTATTTTGACTAATACATGTGGATCTATATTATTCAGGCTTATTCAGCCTGTAGTTGGATTATTAACAGATTTTCAGGCTGCATGTACATGTGGCTATTGTTTGCCGGCTTGGTCCACTGTGTTTATGTGCTAATGTACATGAATTTGATGCCAAGCTCAACACACTTGTACAGTCTTTGGGAATTCATACAATTGCATTTACATTTGTGTGGTTAACTGCTAACTTGGTTGTGTGTATCTGCTGGTACTTTGACTTTATGAATGACTGAATCACCTACATTTGGTGCACTGTGAGCCAGTTTGGTCTATTATGTTCGCTTGATTCCAGTAAAGCATTTCTTGCTACCTGTCTGGCTGGATTTGCTCAAACGCACCTCTGGTGTTTACAACTTTCAGCCAGCTGAGTGCGACCTCCTCGCAGTGCACTTTGGAATTTGCAGATTTCCGGGTTTATGAGGACCGTTCAAACTGGTTATGTTTAATAATGTTTCTGACGCTGCTTTTGATTAGCCAGCTGTCAAGAGGCCTGAGCCTGTACTCGTTGGGATGGTGTTTGTGGATCTGCGCAAGCCAAGGTCTCGCTGAAGTGCTATTTTGGAGGGGAGATGAAAAAGAGGGAGTCGCGTGCTTTAATGAATGCACAGGCCCATACTCCCATGTATGACAGGATAATTAGCCGCTAACGGTCGGAGGGAGCACTTCAAAGCTCCAATTTATCCCCCAGCAAAGAGCGAGTGACACGTCTAACCAATCAGGTCTGCCTGACCTAGATCAGGCTCTAGCGAGGCGCACACACAGTGTGATCTGGTAAGACCTCTGAATTCTGCCTTTCTTTCTTTCTCTCTCTTTTACTGCATATATACTTTTCTTCAGGTATGAAAGGTTTGGGGACAGCTAGCTTTAAAAAGTATTCACAATAACTAGACACAGAAACTGTTTAGATCAGGAGGAACTGGTGAAAATCTGGTCTCATGTAGCTAAGCTGCTTGTGGTGAGATCAGAAAGCATACGTTTCAGGTGTTTGAACAACCAAAGAGAGTTTCAAAGTGTGTTTTCATCAATAGTTCAAAAAACAACAAAACATTAATGCCGAATTATTTATTCAAGACCTGCTCGTAGCAAGTGATGCAGGGATTCCCTTGAAAAGTTTCCAATAAGTACTGATCCAGAGATATGAAGTGAATAAGGGGCTTACTATTTCAAAGAGCCAAGAATGAAACAATAACAGGAAAGAAGCACGAGATAAAATCTTGGCGCTAATATAAACAATAATATAGATAATATCTGAATCTTAAGGACATGTGTAGAGTGATTTCAGGGTCTCATGTTGTAGCAAAAAAAGAGACGGTGTGAAAACCATTGGTCAAAATGACAATTAACTAAAAATGTGACTGGAAGTGTTTACGGCTCCAGGCTCTGGATAAACTAAGAATTGAAACAGGCCAAAAAAATAAATAAATAAATAAACGCAACCATTGAAACTAGTACCATGAATAGAATCAAGCCATTGGGAAAGTTTGACATGCCAATCAAATGACATTTACTATATTTTAGATACACTCCGAGCCTGTTCAACAAGTCAAGGAACTATGTTTTGTTCAGACAAGGGAGTGTAAATGTCCAAAAAGTGCTTGTACCAATAAACACAACTCAAATATTTAATTATAATCCAATAGTATCAGCATGCAAATTATCATTCATGTCATTCTAGTTAACTTTAAATTAGACCCGATAGGTGATTATCTCATAAAACAATCATTTACAACCAAACATCACAGTGTTTGTTTAATTAGTTTATTAATGCTTATTAATTAGGTCACAATCACCTTAAAATGAATAAGCAGCTAATAAGCAGTTATAACACAAACAAAAAAAGACAAAGTAGGCCTGTTAAGAGTAGCAATGAATCCACCTTTATTTATACTTTTAGAGATCAAATTTTAATATCTATCAATCTTACTTTGTCTTTTCTATCAGTCAGCATTTAACTAGTCAGTTTCAATACATACTTATATTCCGCAGACAGAACAGCACACCTTGTCTGTTTTATTATTGTGTTATAACTGTTAACTAATATGTTGTTAAGTGTTTATGGCTCACCTTATAATCATTTATAAACTAATTTAAAGCCTTATTATAATTACATTCTAAAGTATCTAAGTCGTCTTAATACCATTATTCTTACTCAATATTACTTTGCAATAAATGATCAAAAAAAAACACTGATTAACTACCACTGGGTTAAGCTCCAGCAACCAATCAAACACTGAATCAATCAACCATCGTATTAAACTTTTTCAGATCAGAAGAGTTATACATACATACACACATGTATACATATAATGTATATATATATATATATATATATATATATATATATATATATATATATATATATATATATATATATATATATATACCAAAAGGATAAAACAAACAAATGCATGTGTATTATGTTTAATAAAATATTTGAAATATTACTTAGAACATGTTCAAAGCATGCACAGTGTTTGTAGACTTTGGAGAGGGCAGTGTACACGGTGTACACTCTCCAAAGTGTATTAAACAGTAACGCACACAAACCTGTTTTATAGAAAGAATATCTGTAATCAGATCTACTCCACACTTTGCACTGGCGATAATGGAGTATCCCTGCAGCTCCGGCGGAGAAAAAAAGAAAAGAAATATGGAGGATGATGAATTCCCCACAGCAGGATATAATAAACAATACAGAGGCAGAGTCAACAGAGCCCGCTCTGCCTGGGCACAGTCAAAAGGGGAGCGAAATTGAGCAGAGAAAGCCACGGAAACCTTCGCGAGGACAACGGGGACACCGCACGAGCAAAAAGCACTAAACTGCTCCAAAGTCAGCATGCAGGGGACTGGCGCGGTAATAATGTGCAGCATCTAATTGTCATGCACAGTCTGTAGCTGTGGAGAAGCAGTCTAATAGCACCATGCATCCCTACTGTTCACATTTCAGTCAGGTTGTGAGGAGGAAAGTAAAAAAAGAGAAAAATCATGCCAGAGGCTGGATGTTACATAAAGGATCAGCCGAGCCTTAAAAACTTTGTTTGACAAACTTTTTTTTTTCTCTCTGCCTAATGTCTATTGGGAAAGATGCCTTTTTTGAAGACGTCTCTTTGAGAAAAAGCAAAATTTAGTCTGAGATTATTACGTTCAAACAGTAAACTTATTCAAAAAAAAAAAAAGCCATAACGTTGGTCCGAGAAATAAAAAAAAAAAACAAACAAAAAAAACAAATAACTTGCAAACAAGCGCACAAACTTAAAGAGCCATTTATCTTCCTGAAAGTCAGAATCATCAGTGCCCTGCAAAACTAATTTCCCTCATTTAACATCTGTTTAAATAAGGCTACGGTGATAACTCCATGCTGTAAACACTGTGTCTCTGTCAACAGGCCGCCCAAACACACATTTGCAGATTTATACTGGCTCCCGATTCCAGCAGCTCAAACAGAGCAGCGAGCGCTGTGGTTTTAATAGACCTTTAGTGGGAAAGTCAGGCCGGAGACCGACACTGAGCAGAGAGCGGCCTGGCTCTCAGTAAAAACACAGTGGAAACGAGTAAGAAAGAAAGAAAGATGGGCGAAAAGCCGCGAGCCAAACACAGAACACGCATAGCTTGCCGTTAGGATTACGTGAGCGTGTGCTATCTCCATAAGGAGTGTGCCGTGCACTTCGTGGTGTAGTGGCTGTTGGTTGAGGGCCACCAGCGGGTTACGTTCACGGATCACTGCGGCCGATGCCATTTTGCCGCGGCTTCAGACTGAGTGTCAACTGTCACTCTCAGTTACAGCAGCCCCTCGCTTGCCAGAGCAGTGGAGAGAGGCTGACGCCACTCTGACCCTGCAATTACCCCCAGCCCAATCATCGCACATGCAGCTCCGCTGGAGTCACTCTGAGAGTGCCGTGCCTCGTCGAGCACTGAGAACTGTAGAGCGCATCGAGGAAAGAGTCGACGGGCCGGACAGGATTTTAGTCCTTGAGCTTTAGCAGAATAGCCAGATTTGAATGACCAATGGTACATGGATCTGCTTGCTTAAACTGGGTGTAATGATTACAGACGAACACCAAACAATGAAGGAAATCAACAACAGCAGTATTTCATCATTCAAACCATTGTGAGTTATTTTACATTCAAAAAAAAAAAAATATATATATATATATATATATAATGTATTATTATTTTTTAAAAATGGAAAATAACTCAAAATAGTTTATATATATATATCCATCCATCACTTGTGGGATGCAGGAGTGGAGAAGGACCAACACTGGGACGAATTTGGGTTGTGAACAATTCTCGTTCCAGAGATAACAAGGTCTTGCGTATCAGACAAGACAGTGTTGCTAAGGCTTTACACTCCTAGCTTGAGAGTGGTCCACCCCTCCAACACCCCCCCTGAAATATCCAGCATGGAGTGGCTTTGTGGTTATAAACTGACCACTAATGAAGATGTGCTCAATAGATGCATCAACACAGTCTCTATCTGTACACCAGCAGGGTTTAGCAGGGAAAGGGTTCCTGTGTTTGATACCGTGTCACAGATGTAATGAGAATGATTCAGCACCCAAATAATATCTGGCTTACCCCAGTCCTGTGGTCAAAATTATATAACAACCAATCATGGTAGAGAGCAAACAATGATATGACAGAGATCTTCAAATCTACAACGGATGCTTAGCCATAAGGCTTTCACTAGCTTGGGCGTCCAGGTTAGACCTAGCGATTTTACTGGGGTGGCAAACTGCCAGGAAGAAAGGTGCAAGGTAACGTTATTAGAAAGCATGCTATCCTTACTGCTGTAGCAGTAATAAAAACTCAGCACTGGAATCACCTGGATGTCCTGCACTACTTCTACTCTCCCCTAAACACTGTTAAGATCTGCAGTTACGGTACTTCACATAGACAGCAATGTGGAGCAAGTGAACATGGATGTGATTATTAATTAGGGTGCCTTTAAACGTTCTCCTGACATAGAAGGGCAAACGTTAGCTGCTTCTTTAAGCAAAACAAAGAATAACAACTTTGAACAGCGTTTATTCTCCTGCCAAATACTCAGAGTGCAGCAACAGATCATAACTGACTGGTAATTAGAATTTAGAACCATTTGACCTCTGCATTTAACCCATCTGTGCAGTGAAACATCCACACACACACACACACACTAGTAAGCACACAAACTTTCCCAGAGTAGGTGGGGCTGCCCTACTCAAAGCGCCTGTGGCAGCTGAGGGTTAGATGTCTTGCTCAAGGGCACCTCAGTCATGTCCTCTTGGTGCAGGGAATCTAAACCAGAGACCTTTGCTTTTAAGCCACCCATGCAGTGAAACACCCACACACTAGTAAACACACAAACTAGGGGGGGGGGCAGTGAGCACACTTGCCCAGAGTAGTTGGGCAGCCCTATTCAAAGGGCCTGTGGCAGCTGGGGGTTAGATGTCTTGCTCAGGTGCACTTCAGTCATGTCCTCTTGGTGCAGGGAATCTAAACCAGAGACCTTTGCTTTTAAGCCAACCATGCAGTGAAACACCCACACACACACCCACACACTAGTAAACACACAAACTAGGGTAGGGCAGTGAGCACACTTGCCCAAAGCAGTGGGCAGCCCTATCCACAGTGCCCAGGGAGCAGTTACGCGTCTTGCTCAGGGGCACTTTAATCAAGTCCTGATGGTGCAGGGGATCTAAACCAGACCTTTGCTTTTAAGCTATCCATGCCCAAGGGGGGCAGTGAGCACAGTGCTCAGGGAGCAGTTGGGGGTTAGGTGTCTTGCTCAAAGGCTTCAGTTGTGTCCTTCTGGTCCAGGGAATTGAACCAGCGACCTCCTGGTCCCTAACCTCCAGCCCACAACGGCCCGTCACCCTAATCACTCTCATGAGTTCCACCATAATAATGTTCACACAATGTAGCTGATTGTCACACTGCTTCACTGGGGTGGCCGGAGAGGTTCCAGGGCTTCCTGGCCACTGCTTGGCTTTGCCACTGCTGGAAACTATCCTGCTCACAATCCTATTTTTTATATATGCGGTAAAATCAGACGGTCTGATTCTTCACTATCATTTGCACCATGAACTCTTCTTTTGTATGTCATAACACTAAATACAAATACAAATACATATACAATAACAATTGCTAATGCAGACAACACTCAAGCGCCACAGAAGGCAGCATACAGTTAGTTCCCAGCAGAGGTCACAGAGAATTAATTAATGATGAAGATAGATTTGGGTTTAAAATAGAAAGCTGACAGCTGGAATAGGAGGAAGAGTGTTAAAGGCATATAATAGCAGTTTAACACCTTTACAATTCCAGGTCTATTACAACATAAGGTGTATTATCCAGCATCTGCATGGACTAGAGTACACACTTTTCTTATGGACCCTGTTCAGTTATGGATCCATGTCATTCCATTTTACACTAAAAGTCTTAGGCACCTAGGGTGACGTACTTGGCATTAAGCATATGTTCAGCAGTAAGAACACCAGATATCACTACAACAGATGTAAATAACAATAAATACAATACAAAGTAGCATTCATTTTTTTATTGTGAAAGAAGTAGATCATATTGTATAAATGTATTCAGTTCCTTCAGCAGCAATCTTGATTTAGCTTAATGAAGTACTGAGCAGTCAAAGCAGGTATTAGATGAGAACTGTAACTAATACTGGGTTGTTTTCACAAGGAGAAGCTTGGAAAGGTTTAAACAAACACACTGACATATGTAAAAGCACTACTTACTGTGTTAAAACTATTAGAATATTTTAAAAAAAGTGTTTTTTAAGCAAATAAAAGCTTCCTGTCTGTTAAAAATAGCTTTTTTAAATATAATAATAGGTGTCTGTAAACTCTTGCACAGCACTGTGTGTGTGACTCATAATGAGATTTCACAATGCTGTCACACTGCTATCATTTGTTTGACAAGTAAGAAGCTCGGCCTAACAAATCCATGAATTTGCAGACTGAAATTTGCAACTTCGATCAAGCAATTACATTAACAGGAATATACTTCACATGGAAGTCACGATTTATTACCACTCTGATTAAACCAGCCGCTAATTATCAACCCAAATATGTACACACGCTTGCTGGGAAAAGATTGCAGGTGGCAAATCTGAACCAATTTCCAGAGAACAAAGTCTCTGAACGTTTTGCTGGTGAAGCGTCAGGCTCGACAGGGCGAACAGTACAGTAGCTTGACGCTTTGGGGATGGAAGCACGTCCTCATGTCTCTAAAAGTGGTTCGGGACGTCCTAATCGACTTTTAGGATAATTCCTATGCTTTTTGGCAGCTGAAACATTGGCTCCCCAAGGCATTCTCATTTCCAAGCCCCTTGCATCTCTTACACATACTTGTCTACAGGAGCCTGGTGGCATGTAATTTAGCTCTGGTGAGACAAACAGTATCTGAGCGCTGGAGAAGAGGAGGAGGATTTTTTTTTTTTTTTTTTTTTTTTTTTTTCCCTGCCTTGAATAATCCAGCTGCAATCTCCGCCATTTTGGGGGCCGGGGCCGACAAAAGGATGTGATTTTTACTCTATAGACTGTAATTACTGTTGCAGGTCCTCATTGTGCTCCTTCCATTTAAAACGCAGTGTGTCCCTCCACTAATGACTTGTTCCTGATGTGTTCATTCATCCTTTGCGCTTAGGCAATCTGTTTACCCAATAATTTACTCCATAGCCCACTCACTCAAGCTCCACATCTCCAAGAAAAAGGCTCAGGGATTACTGCTCATTGTGGCTCTGTCAAGCCCATCTGTGACCTAGAAAGCTTTAGCAGGCCCCTTTAAGCTCGCTCTGTTATCTAGCTAAATTGCTGGTGGAGCTGCGGGCCTGGAAAGGAGGGGAGGGGTGGGCAGAGGGGGGTACGGCATGCGTGTGAGGGCAGAGGCGACGCAAGCTCATTTGAATGATTTTGTTTACCCTGGAGAAGCGCTTACTCCATTCACACGGCGAGAGCCCGGGGGTTAGAACCGCACCGCAGGTACGGGTGCGACTCCACAGATGATTGCCGCAGACGGGGCTGGCACAATTAGGAGCATTCTATTTTGGAGGGCGGCGTGGGAAAGGAACGTGACGCGGCAGCACGCGTTTGATTCTCCGCGCTGTTTTGAAGAGATTAAGTAAAACGTTATTGAATGGGAGGCTTTATCTTGACTGGCAGTTCACTTGTTCCCGGCAAAATGTGTTACAGTGGTAATTAATATTGAAAAATACCGTGAGTCATAATGGACCCGATAAGGACAAAATTAGGTCACCGTGGTGACTGACAGAGGATTGGGGAAAGCTTTTGAAACAAGCAAAAAAAAAGAAAGAAAGAAAAAAAAAGAAAAAGAAAAAAAGAAAGAACTCCATTGATTAAATTATGTCCTGATTTTTTATTTATTTCTTTATTTTTTTTCCCAGGATGAGTAATTTGGTAAACAAACCTACAGTAGATCATCAGCCCTCAGGACAAGCATTCATCTCACAGCATCAGCACCTCAGAGCTTTCTAGGCTTTTCTAGCCTCTCCTCCTTCCAGTTTGGTAGACTACACATTGCCAGCTCCTTACTCACTGGGCCCTGGCTCAGCAGCTTGCTCAGATGCAGCTTTTCCACATGACTCAAACATGGGCAGCGAACCACACCAACACCAACAGCCCATATGCAGCCCGACGAAACTGTTACCGATACTTCTCGTTGGGAGCGGCGGAGCAGCAGGCCCTCAATGAGAACACTGATCTGTATTATGATCCCAAGTTGAAACATGATAACAGTTGTTCGTCTACTTCGTGGTACACAGTCAACATGCACGTGGACTGTATTCACAATTCACTGCGCGAGAAGATAAATGCCCAGCGGTCAGTCATCTGTGAAATCGGTCAGCAAATCACTGAGCTGCTGTCCCACCTCTAATCTGTACTGTGGCGGAGTCAGGGCTTTGGAGCTCCTAATTGCTCTTTTGAAGTCACTGTACTGGTGGAAAGATCTTAATTCCTTAATTCCTCTCGCTGACAGCACTTGCTTTGCGATTCTTCTCATTTACGTCACAGTCACTGAGATGCTTCCATATGTAAGCTAGAGTAGCAGCACGTTACAGTTGAGTAAATTTTACATAAAGAAATTCACAATACTATTATAATGTTTCTAAACATGTCTTGGGTGACTGGATCATTATGTTAACAGACAGAGGTGGTAGAAGTACATGAGTTCCGTACTTAAGTAAAAGTACTAGTAATCTAGTAAAAAAAATACTCAAGTAAAAGTTGAAGTATGACTAAATTTTTTTTAAACTAGTGTAAAAGTACATGCTCCCAAATGCACTAAAAGTGTACTAAAAGTAAAAGTATTTCTTTAAAAATAATAATTTTGAGAAACTCAAATTTCTTTAACAGGGTATCTTTGCCATGAGCTCTTGCTTCTTTGGGAGGCACAATAGGCATCTCATTTGCCAAGAAGCGTCTTTTTGTTTGTTTGTTTTCTTTTCCAAGCGCTCACTGCTGAGGCCTGAAAGCTGTCAAAGTAGCCAATCACAGCCCCCCCTCATCCCCTTCCCGTACAGTAAGATTATGATTTGCACTTCATTGGGACCCTGAATCGAATAGATAAAATAAATACATAAATAAGGAGAAACTAAAGTAACGAGTCTGTTTAAAATGTAGTAAGTAAAAAGTACTCACTACATTTAAGTACAAAAATGTACTTAAGTACAGTAACAAAGTACTTGTACTTTGTTATTTACCACCTCTGTTGACAACACTAAGTACAGTGAATGGAGTCCAGTGCAAACCCTCAAATGCTAAAGAAGCCCCAACAAAAATGTATTACAATGACTGTCTCCTTTAATAGTAAATACATAGATACTAGAATACAAGAATGTTACACATGTTATATACATTTATGCTACTGTGGGTTTTAATGTATTACAACACGTCATGTCTTGGGTGACTGGGTCATTATGTTGACAGCACAAAGTGAAGTGAATGGAGTCAGTGCAATTCTTTAAATACTAAAGAGTCCGCAACAGAAATGAAGGTCCACCTTATTCAACTACATAGTCACAGCAGGGATGACAGCCACTGTGTAGACTCATTCTTTGAAGATTCTTCTTGTTTTCAACTTGCATTAGCAGTGCTATTTAAACAAGGCATACCACATGCGGTCATTGGAAATGTATTCAAGATGCATGGAAATGGCCAATGTAAACGACTTTGCTCCCTACTTAGAGACGTCTGGGGTCTGCAGTCAGGGCTTTGGAGCTTCTAATTGCTCTTTTTAAGTCAATATAGTGGCGGAAAGATCTTAATCCCTCACGATAACAGCACTTTCTTTGGTATTCTCTTCATTTATGTCACAGTAACTGAGACGTTCCATACGTAAGATAGAGTAGCAGCATGTAACATGTTATATACACTAATGTTACTGTGGGTTTTTATGTATTACATCATGTCTTGGGTGACTGGGTCATTATGTTGACACGACTAAGTACAGTGAATGGAGTCCAGTGCAATCACTTAAATGCCAAAGAGTCCGCAACAGAAATGGGAGATGTATCCAAGATGCATGAAAAAGGCCAATGTAGATGACCATACACTTTGCTCCCTACTTCGAGACATCTGGGGTCTACAGTCTGGGCTTTGGAGTTCCTAATTGCTCTTTTAAAGTCACTGTACTGGAGGAAATATCTTAATTCTTCACGCTGACAGCACTTTCTTTGATATTCTCTTCATTTATGTCACAGTAACTGAGACGTTCCATACGTAAGATAAAGTAGTAGCATGTTACACGTTATATACATTTATGTTATTGTGGGTTTTATGTATTATGTTTCTAAACATGTTACATCTTATAAAATATCTTATAACACATCATGTCTTGGGTGACTGGATCATTATGTTGACAGCACTAAATACAGTGAATGGAGTCCAATGCAATCACTTGAATGCTAGAGAAATGAAGGTCCACCTTAATGAACTACAACTTTGCAGCAGGGATGAAAGCAACAGCATATATTCTATGTTGTGGTTATTGGAGATGTATGAAGACACCTCCTCCTATTGGTTAATTCAGCCATCTCAAGGAGTACCCATTGTTGACATAGGCATTCAGGCTCAAACACAGCTTGTATAAAAACCAAAGCATTACCAATGAGAGACTCTGAAGTAGTTTAAATCTAAAGAGGTAGAAAACCTCCCAGCATTGGACTGTATATTGACCTCAATCCAACACCTTTTCGGTGCGTTGGAGTATCATTTGTGATCCAGAGCTAATTATCCAACATTAGTACCATACCACACTAATGCTCTTGTGGCTGAATGCAACCAAATTCTTACAGTAATGCATCGGCATTAAGCCTTCTCGGAAGAGCAAAGGCTTTAGCAAAGAGAGGGCAGACTCTCTATTAATACCCTGGTGTGGAGAGGATATAAAGTGTATAGATTTGTAATTTTAGGCCATATAATGGAAAAACTCTCTTTGTAGCTCGTCCTTTCAATTGTTGTAGCACATACCGAGACGTGTAGCGTCTACTGAAAAGTCAATAAACTAACAAAAATGAGGTTTCTCATTTTTTCCTCACCTCGTATAACCCCAGACGTCTCTCACTCTCTCTCTCTCTCTATTCCAGGTGGTGGGTCAGATCGACAAGCTCACATCAGACTTCGACTTTGACTTGGAGCCAGACGACTGGACGGTGGCGACGGCGAGCAGCACGTCCAGCAGCGAGCGCGGCCTGGGCGAGGCATTCCGGCTAGACTTCCTCAGCCAAGATGTGCTGTCGGACAGCTGGGAGTTCTGCAGCTACCTGGAGGCCTCCAACGCGGCCGGGCGGAAAACGCCCCGAGATGAGGACCTGGAGGAAGACACGGGGAGGTCAGCCTCTGCCACGCCCACTCCAGCCACGGCCAGCGTTTACTCCCAGATGAACGGGGGCTTACCTATCCCGAACGGACCTTTGATCGTCACCCCGGATTCGTCGAGCGAAGAGGCCTCCAGCTCTACTCACAGCCAGAAAACATCCCGAACCTCCGGGACCAGAGAACGGGTGCGCTTCAGCGACAAAATCCTCTACCACGCCCTGTGCTGCGACGACGACGAAGACGAAGCAGAGGAGGGGCCGGACGAGGAAGACAAAGTGGACTGCGGCACGCCGGACACGGACAGTGAACCGAGCCCGCTGGCCTGCTCACCCGTCCCCCCGCTCTCTTCTTCGGAACACTCGCAGACTCTACACAATTTCCGGGAAACCTCTTCCGCGGGACCCTCGCCCGTCAAGATGGCGGTGCTTGGACCCCACACGTTGCCGCGCAAGGGCCTCCTTAACCCTGGCTGCAGGAAAAAACTGCTCCGCAATAGCAGTACGCAGACGGTGTCAGACAAGAGCACTCAGACAGTACTGCCCTACGTCCCCAGCAAACAGAAAACCAAGGACCACTGAGGGGATACTCAAAGCTAACCATAAGAAAACAGCGAAAAGAAAAAAAAGGAAGTCGAGAGAATATTACAGTGACTGTCTCCTATTTAATATAAAATACATAGATACTAGATTACAAGACAAATTAATAAATGAATTACTAAATAAATAAATTATATATGGGAAAATATAATTTGTCAGATTTCCTAATGCTCATTCTACAGCTCAGGGATTAAATGCAAGAGACCTATATCTCCAAGTTGTGAGAGGTGTGGCAACATTGCAAGCTTTTTTTGTTGTGAGTGAAACTGATTCAACATGTTCATCCAATGACGTTCATATGTAAAGCTCCATTACTGCTATGCCTGCTATCCGTATGTCTAGACTGGAGTTCTGCTCGTAGTGCAGAACTCAACACAGTCCCCATTCTTCAGTATTCTGATGTTCATACTTGTAGCTAAAGCAGACTGTATTCCACACAGTACACCCTACGCTAAATGAACGACAGAGAACCTTCATAATAGCCCATACACACCACAGTGAAAGGTAAAAAGTGAGC
The DNA here is from genome assembly GCA_021613375.1 of Megaleporinus macrocephalus. Taxonomy (NCBI): domain Eukaryota; kingdom Metazoa; phylum Chordata; class Actinopteri; order Characiformes; family Anostomidae; genus Megaleporinus; species Megaleporinus macrocephalus. The sequence continues at coordinate 37,961,709 of CM038711.1, read as the reverse complement.
TCTACTGACTGATGTTTGACATGCCCTTGATTTTTATAAACCATTCCAGCGATGCATCCCTTCATCTGGTGCTTCATCTTGGGTGGAGGGAGTGGGGTGGTGGCTAGAATGGGGAAAAAAAAAAAAAGAAAAAAAAGAAAACACCACATCATTTCGGGTGCCTGCTCTCCACTCTGACATTTACTCTCTCTCTCTCTCCTCCCTCCCTCCTCTTGGCGGAGTAGGGCAAGGTTGTTGGGGGTTACGACTCGAATCTCAGAGCACAAAGCTGAGATGCAAAAGGTTATGTCTCTCCATTCTTAGGCCCAGTGGGGACTCGCAGACTCAATAGTGCTGTTTTATTCACAGGGATGATGCCAATAGCGCCTGATCAATACTGCTGGTTCGAGGCCCAGCGAGGGGGCTTCCGCTCTGTTCACTCGACCCCCTGCTCGGAGGCCCTTTAACAAAACCCACCTCACGCTTGGTATTTAATCTATGGGCCAGAAAGGAAGGGGGGAGAAGAAAAAATAAATAAATAAATAAAAGAAGAAACATCCCTGACCTGAGGCTGGGGAAGTAGGGAGTGAGTGAGGAGTTAAAAAAGAAAGAAAAAGAAAAAAGAAAGAAGGAGAATGGAGTGTAAGTGAAGGGCAAAGAAGTCCAGTAAAAGGAGCATCTGAAGACAGATTGGTCTTAATTACCCCTCCCCGAACGTGATCATGTCCCAGGGGCAGGAGCAAGGCCACTGCAGCAGATCCTCCACAGTGATCTATATTCTCCAAAATCTTTTTGAACAGGTGAGGTCGGCAGCAGAGAGATGGTTTGGTGGCGTTTCAGCAGAGATGGAGGCTCTAATGTTTTCCCAACGACAAGGTCTTAATTAAATATCAATTAATTACATGTTACTGCTGTAGTATTCATTTATAGCCATAACCAAATTACATAGTACTTTTCATAGCTGAAACAAATACGTTATAGAAAGTGTCAATCATATCGTGTGTGTGCACTATGACCCACAAAACCAACCGATGTACACATTGGAAGACTGAACGTCTTCAATAGAAAGAAATATCAAAACTGATATTGAATCTCACTGTGACTTTTAAGAGCTTAATGTTACATGTAAACTCCATCCTGTGGCTCTCCATTCAAATCCACATAACATATAGTTGCTGTCCAATGAAAAACATGTATCCCCATTTTTGGCCATTTCCATTTTTCTGCATCATTGGAACACAATAGCTGCCATTATATTCTGTAAAAAAATTAATGATGAATGGACCAATAGAAATGCTCCAAAAAAGCTTGGAAATATTTATGGTTCCATTGACTTACATTAAAAGTAAATACGTTGTTTGGCCTCTCCTGTAAAGTTGACATTTTGCCGTTACTTGTTTTTCATTGGACAGCGACGATATATATCTTTTTAAAGTTTTATACATACAGTCCAATGCATGAGTGGGGTATCAGGAGACTCTCTCCCAACTCTTCCACTGTGCTAGCAGTGTTTTGAGCCATGTATAATGAGCTAATGAATAACCTTCCTCATAAAAGCACAAGAACGCTAAGGCAACTATAAGTGTGTATATGTAGTGTAGAAGTTAAACCAAGGGCCTCACCTCTATCTCAGTTTACTGAGGACAAGGGCACAGGAATGAGTTTGACACCTGCGGGTATATATTTGCTATTATGAATCAAAGCCTTCCCTCAGTAACTGTACTGTGTTCTGTGATGGATATTTTGGGTGTGTCTTAAAACCTAGTGAGCTGCCTAAACAGTCAGCACTTTGTCATAGTATGCGCCTTCTCGACATGTAGGCTCAATTCTTAGATACCTTAAACATGCTGTCTACCGAGGCACCTTATTTTGCCTCGATTTCAAGGAAGCATGGAATGCTTCCTCAGCTGCTAAGGCAATCCCATGATTCAATGGAAAATGAATCTGCAAATGTAAGTTATTCTGATTTTCTCTGGTATTTTAATGTTTCCTGTCACACAACTACAAAAAATAGCCTTTTATTTGCAACTTTGTAACGAGTCGTTGACCATTTTGCAGTTTTATACTCGAGCCGTTAGCATTTATGCTAGCAGATTTTTAAGCCTCGTGCTATTGTTTTGGATAGCAGGCCGGTAGCTTAGCAACTAGCTAAAACAACGATCGCATGCAGTGGGTAGTAACAAGCTGTGATGCAGTCTCTCTTAGAAACTCACTAGGTTTTGAGACACACCCTATATTTCTTTTTTTGGAGCATTATGCTGAAATGAAATGACAACACTAGATTATCCATGGCTAAAGGGTGTTAAACACTGACTGCAATGTGAAAAGAATGTAATGAAACGTGAAATATATATATTTTGTTACATCAATACTATACACGCACAGGACAACACGTTTCTGGAGTTTCACAACATTGGATGTAATTGGCTTCCCCACTGTAGTATATGTTTAGATTGGGCCAAATGTTTCTATACCTCCTAGTTTCATCATTCCACCTTAAATGATGTAGCACTTACATAAAGATGCCTGTTCAGGCACTGGCAGGTTTCTGCTGCACTACTTAAGGTGGAACAGAAAGTCCAATTGGAACACAGTGTCATCAAATTTAGTATGACGATGTGGGGCTGGCTAACAACAGACATTACATAAAGATGAACAGCAGCAGCAAGAACCACAAGAAACCAAGATATGAGAAAGCTAGTTAAGGTGGATGGGGAGATATCCAAGCGGGTGAGAAAAGCTGAGAGGACATTAAGTTACTTTGGCATCATTAGTAACAATGACTTTTATCAGCTTTCATTTATCATTTAACAGCCACATTGTTTATCTCAGTAAAGCATATTGTCGCAGTCCAAAGAAAAACAAGTGCTTCCAAAATAGTAACTTTTAGGAGAGGACAACAACCCTACTGACGTAACTTCTTTCTTGCCATTAGAATGAAGATGGAGACCAGTTCAGAGTAAAAACTTTATTTTTAGGATACCGCTGTATAGACGTTCTGTGAGCTCTCAACCCTGGTCTAACATGATCTGAACATGGTCTACCCCAAACCAGCAGAGACTCCCATTTAAGTCCAGCTGACAACAGATCAACCAGCCTCAACCCGTCTGGCTATATGACGTTATCTCCTAGGCTTGGGTCTTGTTCTCCACCTAGAGTTACCTGCCATAAAACCCTAAACCACGGGTGTCAAAGCCCTGGCCTTCCCGTGATCTCCATGGAATTCAGTGGACCCATCTGTAAACATATGATTTTAATAGATGCCATGTTATATAAAATATTCACAACAATACTTTACTTCCAATGTAAATCAACAGAACCAGAATTTTTCAAAATGACAAAATTTTTTTAATTGTTCCATCCATCATTAACACAGAAGCTGTTGTTTACATTGTATGAAAATTTCAAGTGATGTAGAAAAATAACATGAAGAAATAAACAATAAATATAAATAATAAATAAAAGACAAGAGTGAGAAAAGAAAATGAAGTTGCACAGATATTAGAAAAAGGTGTGGTAATGCTATGTGTGTATAACAGGAGTACAGCAAGAGTTTAAGGTGGGCTGCTTGAACTCATATTACTCCTGGTCTGAAAACAATTCACTCCGGCCCTGATTTGATACATGCAAAAGGGTACCCCTGATCGAATGACTTGTTTTGTAAGTATTATTAATTTTTTAATATTAGCCACTATTTGCTACTTGTGTTTTGCACACAGCGAATTCAACCTCCACATTTAAACCATCCGTACAGTGAAACCCCCACAAATACACAGAAACTAGTGAACATACACACTAGGGGGCAGTGAACACACTTGCCCAGAGCAGAACTTCAGTTGTGGGTTGTTGGCCAAAGGGATCGAACCCGGATCCCTAAACTTCAGCCCACGAAGTTTAACCAGGAAGTTAACACATTCTCTACAGTGAACATGCCATAGTGAGTACATTTTAATGCACAATACTATATTATATTATTTGCTGAAATTAATAAACTGGAGATTTAAAAAAAATAAATAAATCAAATGTGGACTGTGCAAAATTTATGGCACCCAGCAAAAACTTAATTTTGAACTAAAATATAAGCTTCAACAACTCGCTTACAGCAATCTGTTGTTGGCTTATTTATTGAAGGTTAGCAGCTCAAAGGCGAAAGCAGTCATTATTAATCAGAATTTTATATTGCTTAACAATTAAATTAACATAATAGATTTATCATGAGCCAAAATTGTTACTATCATAATTAATAATTGATGGACAGCTATACTATGAGACTCTACTATAGGACAAGATTAATAAGGCTACATCACACCTATATAAGCCGCTCATAAACAATGATGAACCTCATTTGGCGCAAGGGTGTGATTTTCCAGGCTTGATCAGGTCGCATACTGAACCCGGACCCCTAACCCCTCGACTGCCCCACCAGTTAAACAGGAAGTTAACCCATTCTCTACAGTGAACACACCATAGTGAGCACATTTTAATGCACAATACTATATCATATTGTATTATTTGCTGAATATAATACATTGGAGATAAAAAATAAATAAAATGTAGACTGTGCAAAATTTACGGCACCCCAAAAAAAAAAAATGTAATTTTGAGCTAAAATATTTGCTAGCGATGTGCTTATAAATAGCAGTGGCCCAAACTGAAATCTGGTTATATGAACTTAAATTAAACTTTAGAACATCTCTAATAAAGCACTGTTTTAGGGATACAACAGCAATGATTCCAAGACAGTGCCTCCCATCTCTGGCCAGTACATTTCTCTAGTGGTTTCTCTAGTCCATCACACCTGATCTAACCAATTAATTAATCAATAAGCCTTTCCTGAGTAGCAGCAGTGCAGGAGAAACACTAAAATAGACATGTCAGCCCTGCAGGAGAACATGGAGCTTATACCGTGCTGATGTATAACACATGCTTCATAATGAGACTATTAAACGCAACGCAGATGAAAGAAAAAGCAACCAGAGCCCATGATTGACCCAGTTTAAGGCATTTTGATGGGGGGAGAGGAAATAATAGAAAAAAAGCACACTTTCTGCGATCGCGGTGAAAGAGATGACTATAATCACCACCAGAAATGGAGACGGCCGTTCCAGCGCAGCCTCGACCGCAGCTGCCGCCGAGGCAGACGCTCCGCTTACATTTTCATTCGTCTTGTGTATTTAACGTTGGAGAGGCTCCGTGAGGAGGATGCATCGAATAACAATCAAAGGATCACACCCCGCTGTTCTGCCTGCCATTTCCTCCGTTAGATTGAGGACCAACAGGTCAGCAGACACATTAACATAAACAAACAAAGCGCTCGCCAACACCGCTGCACGGAAAACGCATCAATCACCTCAAACACAAACAAAGGCCAGATTCTTAAAGCCATGCTTCAACAACTCGCTCACAGCCTTCTGTTCTGGGCTTATTTATTGAAGGTAAACAGCTCAAAGGAGAAAGCAGTAATTATTAATCAGAATTTGATAGCGGTTAATAATTAAATTAACATAATAGTAACAATTATGGCCCATTATATTACTATCATAATTAATAATCAATGGACAACTATACCATGAGACTGTACTCTAGGACAAGGTTAATAAGGCTACATGACACCTATATAAGCCGCACATGACAATGATGGACCTCATTGGGCGCAGGGGTTGGATTTGCCAAGCTTGATGTCAGACCTAACATAACATCTATATCAGGTCGCATACTGAACCCGGACCCCTAACCCCTCGACTGCCCCACCAGTTAAACAGGAAGTTAACACATTTTTTACAGTGATCACGCCATAGTGAGCACATTTTAATGCACAAAACTAGATTATATTATTTGCTGAATATAATACACTGGAGATAAAAATAAATAAATAAAATGTAGACGGTGCAAAATGTATGGCACCCTGCAAAAAAATATTTTGAACTAAAATACATGCTTCAACAACTTGCTCGCAGCCTTCTGTTGTTGGCTTATTTATTGGAGTTAAACAGCTCAAAGGAAAAAGCAGTAATTATTAATTAGAATTTGATAGTAGTTAATAATTACATTTACATAATACTAACAATTATGGCTCATTATATTACTATCATAATTAGTAATCGATGGACAGCTATTCAGTAAGACTGCATTGAAGGACAAGGTTAATAAGGCTACATCACACCTATATAAGCCGCTCATAAACAATGATGGACCTCATTGGGTGCAAGGGTTGGATTTGCCAGGCTTGATGTCAGAGCTAACATAACATAACTATATCAGGTCATATACTGGTTTATTGTTTGGACATTAAGCCTCTGTTTACTTGTAAGCAGATCATTCTACATCTGCATTTTGGCCTCCTGCTGTTTTCAGTCTACAAAAAAAAAAAAAAAGAAATTTAGAACTATTTGCCAATTTTCTACCTCCACATTTAACCCCTCTGTGTAATGAAACGCACACATACACACACAGTAGTGAGAACACACACTGGGGAACAGTGAGCAGACTTGCCCCGGAGCAGTGAACAGCCCTGTCCACAGTAAATGGAGAGCTGTTGGGTCTTAGGTGTCTAGCTCAAGGGCACTTTAGTCCTGTCCTGTTGGTTCATGGGACTGAACCTTCTGATTACAGGACTTTCCCAACCAGTCCCTCAACTAGTGCCCACCAAAACATGTTGACCTTACGTCATGCACTTACTTAATAAATGCAAACAGCTACAGATGTGTATGTATAACGATGTCTAAAATATGACTGGTGACTGGGTTGGTTTTTGTGTGCTCAGCAGTTTGGCCATAATATAGGAGCTGATAGCACGTCTATAACTGAATTTGGCTTTACACGTACTATAAAAGGATAAAGCATGCCGCGTTCAGTTCACCTCGGGTTTCACCTCATATATCATGATCATTTGCCAAAGTCAGGTGCTAAACAACTCCTGACTCCATGTTTCAAATCAGACGGACAAACTCTGCTTGAATAGGACTGTTCAGATGTTTCAGAGATGGTGGCATAGCCCTGGCAATGCAGACAACCCCACAGTCAGTTTTTCTTTTAAACTTTTATTTTTTGGCAGTGTTGGTGAAACAGAGATCCTAATGTCCACAACATTTAGTTATGTAATATAATTTTATTTGCTATACAAAGTCACTAGCGAATCGAGGGTTTGTTGGCAAAAAAGTGGAAACCCAGGAAAAAAAAACAAAAATGGCGTCCTTTCTCTGGGGTCTGTTTTGTCTAAAGGGTTCTCTGCATGTTCCTCTTCACTATGGATGTGTTTAAGAAACCTGGCCAACGTCTTCTCAAGACTATCGCAGAACAACATCTCAGGCATCAGACAAAGTACTTACACCCATTAAATGTCATCTTTTTCTCTCAAGTAGATTTTAGAGGTATTAAACTCTGACGTCTAGAGCAGCACGATGGTGTAGTGGTTAGTAAGGTGGTGTAGTGTTAGTATGGTGGTGTAGTGGTTAGTATGGTGGTGTAGTGGTTAGTGCAGTGGTGTAGTGGTTAGTATGGTAGTGTAGTGTTATTATGGTGGTGTAGTGGTTAGTACGGTGGTGTAGTGGTTAGTACGGTGGTGTAGTGTTAGTATGGTAGTGTAGTGTTAGTATGGTGGTGTAGTGGTTAGTACGGTGGTGTAGTGGTTATTATGGTGGTGTACTGGTTAGTACGGTGGTGTAGTGTTAGTACGGTGATGTAGTGGTTAGTACGGTGGTGTACTGGTTAGTACGGTGGTGTAGTGTTAGTACGGTGATGTAGTGGTTAGTACGGTGATGTAGTGGTTATTACGGTGGTGTAGTGGATAGTACGGTGGTGTAGTGGTTAGTATGGTGGTGTAGTGTTAGTATGGTAGTGTAGTGTTAGTATGGTGGTGTAGTGGTTAGTACGGTGGTGTAGTGGTTATTATGGTGGTGTACTGGTTAGTACGGTGGTGTAGTGTTAGTACGGTGATGTAGTGGTTAGTACGGTGATGTAGTGGTTATTACGGTGGTGTAGTGGATAGTACGGTGGTGTAGTGGATAGCACGGTGGTGTAGTGGTTATTATGGTGATGTAGTGGTTAGTATGGTGGTGTAGTGGTTAGCACGGTGGTGTAGTGGTTATTATGGTGGTGTAGTGGTTAGTATGGTGGTGTAGTGGTTATTATGGTGGTGTAGTGGTTAGTATGGTGGTGTAGTGGTTAGTATGGTGGTGTAGTGGTTAGTATGGTTGTGTAGTGGTTAGTACGGTGGTGTAGTGGTTAGTATGGTGGTGTAGTGGTTAGTAAGGTGGTGTAGTGTTAGTATGGTGGTGTAGTGGTTAGTATGGTGGTGTAGTGGTTAGTGCAGTGGTGTAGTGGTTAGTATGGTAGTGTAGTGTTATTATGGTGGTGTAGTGGTTAGTACGGTGGTGTAGTGGTTAGTACGGTGGTGTAGTGTTAGTATGGTAGTGTAGTGTTAGTATGGTGGTGTAGTGGTTAGTACGGTGGTGTAGTGGTTATTATGGTGGTGTAGTGGTTAGTACGGTGGTGTAGTGGTTAGTATGGTGGTGTAGTGGTTAGTATGGTGGTGTAGTGGTTAGTATGGTTGTGTAGTGGTTAGTATGGTGGTGTAGTGGTTAGTATGGTGGTGTAGTGGTTAGTATGGTGGTGTATTGGTTAGTACGGTGGTGTAGTGGTTAGTATGGTGGTGTAGTGGATAGTACGGTGGTGTATTGGTTAGTACGGTGGTGTATTGGTTAGTACGGTGGTGTAGTGGTTAGTATGGTGGTGTAGTGGATAGTACGGTGGTGTATTGGTTAGTACGGTGGTGTAGTGGTTAGTATGGTGGTGTAGTGGATAGTACGGTGGTGTATTGGTTAGTACGGTGGTGTAGTGGTTAGTACGGTGGTGTAGTGGTTAGCACTGTCGCCTCACAGTAAGACGATCTGGGTTGGATTCCCCGTCCGGGCCGTGCTGTGTGGAGTGTGCATGTTCTCCCCGTGCTTGAGTGAGTTTCCTCCCACAGTCCAAACACATGCATGTTAGATTGATTTGCTCACTCTCAGTTGCCCATAGGTGTGAGTGTGTGCGTGAGTGTGTGTTGTCCCAAGCCTGGGTAAGTGGCGAGGGTTGCGTCAGGAGGGGCATCCAATGTAAAACACATTGCCAAATCTAATATGAGAGTTAACTCGCTGTGGCGACCCCTGTAGAAGGGAATAAACAGAATGAAGAAGAAGAAACGTCTGGTTCCCATCATCACCACTGTGTACATTTTTGACTTTAAGTCTCTCTAGAAGAGAGCCTATTGCATCGAACCACTCCAAGCGGCTTATCAGATAGATGGTCTTTATAACAGATAAGCCTTTATAAAAGGTTATTATTTAATTTATCTAAGTTTTATATTTGTTGCAATGACCAGTGTCAGAGGGCCTCATGTAGACTGAACACAGCCCTACAGAACAGTGCTTACAGACTTATATTACTTACATTATCAATAAAAATAAATAAATAAAGGTTGTTGTACTTTCCAGTAAGAACTTCGTTTTAGATAAACAGACCAACTGAGGTGTGAGCTTGTTGCTGAATGAATGATTGAATTACTACATTTTGAAACATAGCAGCTTCGCAGTTTGAGTTGATTTCGAATGCGGACTGCGTGAGGCCCCACCATGTCAATCTACAACGCGAAAATAACTTCGTCCTGCTGTTCATTTGATGAACTGGATGACATTGGTAGAACACCTCGGGAAGCACTGCCGATGAAATTTAACCAATTCACTGTACCCGCCTTGCTTGCCTGTGCGATGCCATCCTGTCTAGCGGAAAGAAAATATGCTCGATAAAGAATTAAGGAGGTTATTTAGCCAATTAAAGCATATAATGAAGTGCAGTTTGCTGGTACAAACTTATTGGAAAGTGCAATCCAAGAGACAAGAACTAATAAGCCTTCGCTTTGAGCGGCTGGCGGAAGCTCGGAGAACATTATTAACTAGCGGGAGACAGACGAGACAGGGTTGCAGACTTCAGATTCCACTGCCTCCAGGCCATCATTACTTTGTGGCCAAACAGAACTGGACAGTGTTTCATTATAATGTCCATCACCATCAGTGGAATATGTATTTCCTTACACACACAAGGATAAAGTTCTCTGCTTCCCTCCTCTCACTGTTTTTTGAGTAACAATTATCATTAATTTGTGTGAAGTCACATATTCTTGCAGAACCCAGTGCTACTAATTCTGTGTTTACTTTTGAGTGTAAATAAGTTAACACATCCTCTACAGAGAAAACACTGCATTCCTAATGCACACTCACTGTTTATCTGTTTAGCGGCTGAACGTAAACGAGTCATATAAAGGAGGAAAAAAAGTGTATTTACAACATAGTTGAAGAAGGAGAGATCATACCATGAACCTTAAAAACTGTTGTTCTTTATTTACATAAAAATCCCACATTTCTAGAAGATTCCAGTAAAATGAGCCAATTCCAAAATCCTAAACTCCTACCTAACAACCACATAGGACAACAGAGCAACAATAACAGGTGGATTATGTAGAGAAATCCAGTGTTCCAAGCTGTGAAGGGGATGTTGGCACTTTGTTTTACTTATCCTTTTCAGGGAACCAGGCATAGTTGATGTTCTTGTTTCAGTAAGGCTGAAGTTGGCTTCCTATTGGCCAGCTTCTTAATAGTGGGGCAATCGTGGCCTGGAGGTAAGGGAACTGGCGATCCGATGCCCTGAGCCGATAGGACATGACTGAAGTGCCCATGAGCAAGATACTTAACCCCCGCCTGCTCCCCAGGCGCTATGGATAGGGCTGCCCACTGCTTCAGGCAAGTGTGGTACTGCCCACTAGTGTGTGTTTGACTGCACGGATTAAATATCATCCCTGTCCAATGAAAAACATGCATCTTTATTTTTGTCAGTTTCTTTTTTTCTATATCAATTAAATGCAGCAGCTGCTGTTTCCATTGTGGGAAAATTTCACAACAAATGAACCAATAGAAATGCTCTAAAATAGCTTGGAAAGATTCTCGGTTCCATTGACTCGCATTGAAAGTGAATACAGTTTTTTCTCTATTGTAAAGTTGCCATTTTAGAGATACTTGTTTGCACACACAGATTAACTTGACCTCCATATCATCACTGTCCAATGAATAACAAGTGGCAAAAGTTCTAAATTCCCATCCAATGTGCTGTTCTATCTTTAATGCTACAGTTTCTACAGGCGTTAGAACGTATTTGAGAAAAACAAGCAATAGGAAGACATCAGCTCCCACATCTGCAATAAGGTCCTGGACAACTCAGGTCCTGAGTTATTAGTATGCTCTGCAAATTGAACCCCAAATTGAACAATATCGAAGAGCTTCTGTTCCATCTTTTATTAGCATCACAACCCCAACAGTAACCTGTAACTAGCAGCCATGCTGTGCGAGTGTATGAGTCACAACAGTGTATGCTTGTTGAAGCAGATCACCTGAAACTGACTTGTCTGACGTCTAGCTGCAATGATGTCACTGTTGTTTACTAAAAAACATTATCAGTGAGTATAAATATACACCAATCAGCCATAACATTAAAACCACCTCACTATCTACACACACTGTTCATTTTATCAGCTCCATTCATAATGCAGGTACACTTTGTTAGCCCCATTTCACTCTGTCCTTTAATGATGGGGCTCTCACAGGACCACCACAGACTAGGGATCATTTGGGTGGTGGCTTATTCTCAGCACTGCAGTGACACGAGGTGTTCAAAAACTCTAGCAGCACTGCTGTGTCTGATACACTCATACCGCTACCGCTACACTCATCAGCACAACACCCACCAACACACCATCACAACTGAATATTAAGCCTGAGAATCAAATCCAAATTCCCAAATTCCTAACAGTACCTGTTCTTTGGTGGTCCTGTGGGGGTCCTGACTATTAAAGACCAGGGTAAAAGGGATAAACAATGTATGCAGCGAATCAGATGGACTTTGGTCTGTAATTGTTGAACTACAGAGTGCTCCTGTATGGTCAGTGGAGCTGATAAAAAATAAAGTGTGTGTAGATATAAGGAGGTGGTGTTAAAGACTAATCACCAGCTAATATTAAAATGTCAAACATATATATACAGCGGAATCTGAGTTCCTAATTTGTGATTATTAATAGTCAGATATACGCTAGTAGAAATAACCGCCCCCTCACTCAGTCATCTGTAGTGATCATTTCACGCCTGAAGATCATCACAACTAGAATTTAGAACTGTTTTTAGAATTTAGAACTAGCCACGTGTTTGCACACTGGAATTTGAACTCCGCATTTAACCCATCTGTGCAGTGACACATCACAACACGTGGCGGGAGCGGTGGGCAGCCCTATCCACGGTGCCCAGGGAGCAGCTGGGGCACTCAAGGGCACTTCAGTCGTGGCCTGCCGGTCCCAGGGATCAAACCGGGATCAAATCCCTAACCTTCAGGCCACGACTGCCCCTAAGGGACGTAGGCTTACACGACGACTGCTGCTTTCCAACAATATGGCCACGTAAGGAAACCAGCGAGTGGTGGGTGGTGGATCCTTCGCTCTGCTGCTGGAGTGTTTAAACACCTTAGTGTCTGAGAATAGTCCACCAACCAAAACTATCCAGACAACAGTGTCCTGTGGGCAGCATCCTGTGACCTCTGATCAAGGACTAGAGGAACACAAACTGTGCAGCAACAGATGAGCTATCAGTGTCTCTGACTTTACATCTACAAGGTGGACCAACAGGTAGACGTGTCTAATAGAGTGGTCAGTAAGTGGTGTTGAATATTTATACAACCTATGGTGTTCGTTAAAAGCTTGTGGACGGTGATGACACACTAAATGCTACAAGGTTTACGAGATTGTTTAGCATTCAGGGTTTAAGGCTCAGCAGATCCTGCTCTAGCTTGAAGCCTAGGAGATAACGATCTGGCCAGACGAGTCGAGGCTGGTTGATCTGTTGTCAGCCTGGACTTAAATACAGAGTGGTTGCTAGTTTGAAGTTAGACCATGTTCAGACCAGACCAGGGTTGAGCTTTCCCAAAACGTCTGTACCGCAGTATCCTAAGAATAAAGATACTCTGAACAAGAAAGAAGTTACAACAGTGGGCCCAGTGTTTGATGCACTTATATTAACAGAACACACACTAACATATCACTTTCACCACATCCTGGTCACTGGAGAGCTGAGAATGACCCTCCACCTAAATAATACCTGCTCTGTGGTGGCCCTGATGATAGAAGAACAAGGGGTCTAAGAAAGTAAGCAGAGAAACAAGTTTTGGGAGAATCTCTACAACGATACTAAGCTACAGTGTGCAGCATCTCCTGTGTTTATGAGAAGGTTATAAGTTTATGAATATGAGTTTCTGGAGTGATACTGTCAGCATTCCGGAGATAAATTTGGGGAGGTTACATGGATTTAAGGCTTTGTGTTCCGCTTGACTAGCAAGTCTTCGACTGCCAGGTTTGTTTTCCCTGCACTGTTTGAACGAGCCTTAGCAAATGCCTCAGTTGAGGTTTATATTTTTGCGGGCGGTCTCCGTGCCCACAGGAGTGTCAAAAATCAAAATCCAGCCCACCCAAGTTTGTCATGTCCACACACAAAAAAAAAAATAACAGCATTCCTGTTGCTGGCAGTGTGAAGAATTTGCTAACCTGTTGTTGGAGGCTTCAACTGCGAGCGTTACCAAAGACAGGAGAACGCCCTCAAGGATCAATACACTTGAACTTGAACATTCAGTACTGGACTGAGGTTCACAGAGTTGGTGAATAAAACGACTATATTTGAGCTGTAGTCATTACAACCCCTGGATCCCATCACCACCACTGCAAAGTAAGCCGAGTCTGTTGGTAAGTTTCTTTACAGCGAAGCATCTCCTATCAAAAAACTCAATGTTTTTTTTTTCCGTTTATTGGTTTATCTGCCTCTCAACAATTCAATTATACAGAAACATAGAGAAATTGGTGGGATTCTCATTTAAGAACTTCTCCAATATAGTTCCTGTCTCAGCAAGATGAGATTTTGTTATAACAGAGATGATATACAGATTCAATATAAACCACAAACGGGTTATATAAAATATACCATTCTCACTCTCCTTATGATTATTCCAAATACAGGCCATATCAGCCAGTGCAGTAATAAGCTTCATAGAGGTGAAAGTATGGTAACCAGAGAGGAGCAGAAGCACAAAGCAGTAGCACCCATGCAGTAAGAGGCTTCCTAAAGGTGAATGTATGGTAACAAGTGAGGAGCAGTAGCACCCATACAGTAAGAGGCTTCCTAGAGGTGAATATATGGCAACCAGAGAGGAGCAGTAGCAACCATGCAGTAAGAGGCTTCCTAGAGGTGAATATATGGCAACCAGAGAGGAGCAGTAGCACCCATGCAGTAAGAGGCTTCCTAGAGGTGAATATATGGCAACCAGAGAGGAGCAGTAGCGCAAAGCAGTAGCACCCATGCAGTAAGAGGCTTCCTAAAGGTGAATGTATGGTAACCAGAGAGGAGCAGTAGCGCAAAGCAGTAGCACCCATGCAGTAAGAGGCTTCCTAGAGGTGAATGTATGGTAACCAGAGAGGAGCAGTAGCACAAAGCAGTAGCACCCATGCAGTAAGAGGCTTCCTAGAGGTGAATGTATGGTAACCAGAGAGGAGCAGTAGCACAAAGCAGTAGCACCCATGCAGTAAGAGGCTTCCTAGAGGTGAATGTATGGTAACCAGAGAGGAGCAGTAGCACAAAGCAGTAGCACCCATGCAGTAAGAGGCTTCCTAGAGGTGAATGTATGGTAACCAGAGAGGAGCAGTAGTGCAAAGCAGTAGCACCCATGCAGTAAGAGGCTTCCTAGAGGTGAATGTATGATAACCAGAGAGAAGCAGTAGCACAAAGCAGTAGCACCCATGTTGTTGCAACTGTAATGTAATATTATAACGTGTATTACAACTGCTCTATGACTCAATAGCTGTGATCACACAGAGGCGCCATGTCGAAACAGACAGAAATCAAATGAATAGTTTATCTATTTACTTAGTTACTTGGAGCTGCCAGTAGCTAAACGTTACCTATACCAGCTACTAACATTCTATCTTTACATCAGCACAAACTAAATGAAAGTTCTCACCTTGAAACACTCAGTTTAAGATGATCTGTTTCAACCAGCAAACAGTGGTAAACTCACACAGTATGGCTGCTACTTACAGGTTACTGCTGAGATTGCTTCTCTACGAGTCTCCTTCTGAAATGCTGAGCGAAGCTGCTCGATATTATCCAAGGTTTGAGAACCTTTCCAGAGTAAAACGTGCTGAGCACTAACAATGCTGAATTAAACTCCTTAAGTAGTGCCATATTTATTTGTTCTGATTTGTGGTTACACTGAGCAAGATGTAGCATTTAAGGTGGAATGGAAAATTCAATTAAGAAACCAGTGAATTAGAAGCCAACTTTTTTTTGTTGAAAGATGAATATCAACCATGCCATTCAGTTCAATGGGAAGGATATGGAAAATTCTATGGAACCTTTAAAACATTTATAAAATGCACTCTGGCCAAGTATAATTACTGCATTTTACAGTTTCTCACCAAAACATTGCATGAAATGGACTTATTTATTGTTGCAAGTCTTTTGCAATACCTGCATAACGACCCATAGACATCAGTAGACTCTGAATATCTTCTCCGGTGATGTTCTGCCAGATCAGGGAGTTAAAACCTTCAGTCTTATCTTCAGACAGTGAAATGCTGCTCAGTGGAGTTATTGGTCGAGTTATTGACTTGGCCTGGCAAGAGCATTTCACATTTTCTGTCCTTGAAAAGCTCCACACTGTTAAAGCAGCAAGCTGTAGTTCACTGGCAATGAGAAGTATTTGAAGCTTTGGTTTGGATCTTATCAGTTTAGATGTTCTGTACACAACAGGGGAAGTCTGGCAGCAGCATGGTAAGTTCTATCAGCCATACATGTCACTGGCACCATGCGTCAAAGATGAGATTTTTTTTTTTCTTTCACATTTTCCACTTCTCATCTCTCTTGTATTCTACTACAAGGTAATCATCCCCACTGTCTATAAGACATTGCCCCTGAACTCCACAGGCTTCACTTTGGATTTTCAGCTAACTGAAACTAACCAGTGCATCCATTGCATCTGAACAATCAAAATAAATAAATAAATAAATAAATAAAACACTGTTTTGATTCTGGTTTAGATGCCATTTTGCACATATAGTACATAGTAACTCCACTGCCTTGGATAAGAATATAAAACTTTGAATAAAACTCATGGACTCACAGGTCACTTTATCTTTGTCATAATTGGAAAAACCATGGATTGGGCCAGAATGGTTGAAGAACACGAGACAATGTAGAAGTCCAGGATGAACACAGGATATAAATTTGTCAATGGAAGAATGCCTTTCCAAGCTATTAGAGTATGTCAACCAATGTCTTCAGAGTAATAGAATTATGCATTGGGGAAAACAGCTATAACCTTAAAGCTAGATTAGTCTTGTTGGCTGGATACGTGAAGCAGCTGACCAACAAGAAACTATGTGACAAAAGATAAACAATCATACCGCTGGCGTCTAAAAAGAGAGAATCTCAAAAATTTTTAATGCAAGTCAATGTAAAATAGTTTTATTCCAACTGATTTTGGAGCATTTCTATTGGTCCATTCATCATAAAACAGGTCAGCATTACACACATTGTCTTTAACTCATAGTTGAGTTGCTTTGAGCTTGTACACTTGGTTAGGCTTTACGAGCTCTACTCTACTCGGTCATCATCGTTATCGGTGTTGTAGTGGAAACAACATAATGCAAAAGGATACCACTATGCAGCCTACTGTCTAATTATTTAAGGACCGTGATTTCTACATGGTTCACCCAATAAAGCTCTACATAGCTGAACACTGACGTTTATGTTCTTCACATTTATCTAAATCTTAGACCATTTTTAGCTTACACGCAACAACAGACTAAATGGGAACAAACAGAATTTACAGTTCTTGTTAATTTTCCACCTGCTTGAGACAGCTGGAACTGTAATAACAACAATTAATAATTAAATTGCCTTTAATGTCACTCAAGTGTCTAATTTGGCAAATTAGATTTCATTTGCTAGTTCATTTGCTAGTTAGCTTTAAGATTGACTGAGCCAATAAGTTTTTGTACTTACACACTAACAACATCTACTTTTACACAGAATTGTGTGGCGAATTAATGTTTTGCGGAGAACGTGCATTACTGTCTTCTGACATTCATGAGCTTACTGGCATGGTCCACAGATCAGAACATTAAGCACTCAAGCAATAGTGTTAGTTTCCAAACTACCTAACGCCAGATTAGCAAACTCTTAATAAAGTAATAACACTGTAAACAGCAGTTGACACAAGCATGCCATTCTAGTTTATATTCTAGTGAAGTGACTGGTGTCTATTTTCAACTAGCAGCAGTGGAGGTGCAGTGATTGGGCCCAGCAGGCTTTGGTCCACCCATTTTTGTAAATGGTCCACACAAAATAATAGTAAAAAATAATAAGGAATAATAATAATAATAAAATAATAGGAATGAAGGTCAAATGCAAGTAGGAATACACTCAGTAAATAAGACATTCGAAAATCTATTTTTTATATTGACCAGTCACTTAGTGCCAGTCCCTCCTGAGCCACCAACATTCATATACTAAGCCCCAGTTTTGAGCTATATCTAAGAGTTCTCAAGGGTTTATGGGGAGGTCAGGAGTTTATGAGTAGGAGCTTGTGAAGCCTTGCATTAGCAATGATTCTGTCAGCATTTTGGAGATTAATGTGGAGAGGGTATGTGGATTTAGGGATTGGAAGTGTACGGTCATGCCTTGTTATAAGCACAAGGGTAGCCAATCCAACAGTGTATTAGATAAATAAATTACAGTTTATCAAAACTGAGTGTAGCAAAGTATAATACAACACAGACACACACATATACACATTTTATATATACATTCATATATACACACACACGCTGTCCAATGAAAAACAGGTAACTTTACAGGAGAGGCCAAAAACTGTATGTTCAATGGAGCCATCATATTTTGGAGCATTTCTATTGGTCCATTCATCATTAATTTTTGCCATCTCATCATAAAATTTTACATCACAATGTAAACGGCAGCTGCCGCAGTTAATTGATGAAGAAAAATAGAAATAGACAAAAATTGAGATGTTTTTCATTGGACAGCGATGATATATATACATTTTTTTACAATTATTTATTTATCTTTTTTTAGCGTAGTTTGGGAATGCTTGTCGCCCTTTACATTGTGTGTATATGGTTTCATTCAATTTATTAAATTCATTAAATGTAATGTGTATTTTTATTCTCACGAAATGTTATCATTTTGGTGGTACAAGGTTTCCTTTAATTAGGTAAGCAAGCAGGATCTTTGGGAGGGTCAGAGTCATTCAGGTGAAGCTTTCCACAAAACACTGGACAGCAGCTCCATAGTGGGAAAACTGGTCCAGAAAGCAAGCAAACAGGGGTCTAGTCAAAGCAAATGAAGCAACAGGACCACACAGCGCAGGGAGGACAGTTGCTCCGCATCAGGCCCCACAGGGTGGGCAGTTGTTGAGCTTGATAGGTTAGATATTGTTTTTTAATCACGAATCTGCCAGTTTTAAACATTCTGGTTGACTATCAAGTCTCCAGCTGCAGTTTTTTCTACTGTAGTGTTTGAGTGATGCTTTGCAAATGCCTCAGGTGTAGTCTAAACTTTATTTCCTCCAGCCTAGCCTCCTGCTCATAACAATGAAATGTTTCCTTCAGCCCATTTTCAATTTGTCGTACACACACAAAAATGCAAGTAGTGCCTGGAAGTTTTAAGAATTCACTAAATTGTGGCCATCTTTGGCTGCAAAAGCTATTAAAGACAAAGAAAAAAGACCCTCAAGGACCATTAGATTCCAAAAAAAAACTGGATCATTCCAGACGGGACCGATAGAAAAAGTTCTGGCACTTGATCAGATACAATTTCATTTTAAAGTGGCCCGAAAGAGCAAAAATACAGTCACTGGTCAATTACTTACAGACTGCACTGTATGTGATGAGCGTACCGAACGATGTGTGTATGAAAGGGCTCTCCAGAGTTACCATTCTCCGAATGATGGAGGCACATGTCACACAGACATTAGAGGTCACTCCTCCACTGAATTGTGGAAAATGGATGACAGGTGTGTGTTCTTGGTTGGCGAATGGGACTCCATGAAGCAGAGAGCTCAATACAGGCCCACTGATTACTATGGATTGGCTGGCCCGCCATCACTACTCAGGCTTGATTTGTTTCATCTGTCATTATTTCCTGCTGCAACTAGAACAAACAATTTCTCTTCTTTTTTGCTATCTCTCCCTCATTTTTCCCAGCTGTAGAACGGTCTGCGGAGCTGTCTGAGGTGAGTATGCTTTAATGTTCTATTTTCTAGTGAAACAGACATGATAGAGGCTGCGGCCGGACCTCTGAGCTGATTTGATGAAAACAAATGTATTTCTCATTTTGTGGCATAAACTCACATAGCACATGCGACGAGGCAGAAAGGATGCATGGAGCTTTCACGAACCGCTTACGTTCATTTAGAAAATCCGATATATTAAGTCAAAGCCTGGCTCCAGTGTCCAGGTGACGCTTGGGCTTTGTCGCTGGCTTTAGTCTTTCATTCTGACTTCAAGCGTCTGCAAAAGTTTGTCAATTCACATTCATTCTTTAGTTTGTTTCTTGCTTTCTAGGTCCATCTATAGAGGACTGAACTTTGATCACCTGTGCTTTATTTAATCAGCAGGGCTGTGTTTTGTCAAGAACCTGGTGATACCATGTGCATCATGATACAGCGGTTATGATTTAATACATTGTGATAGAGATATTCTAAATCTAATTTGGAGAGAAACGTTTCACACCATCATATGCATAGGTTTGCTAATGCTAATGGTAGCAGTGTGCTGCTTATTTACTCTAGAAGGGTGTCTAATGGCTAAACATAAATTAGATTGCTGGTCAGGGGTTTTAACACAACTGACAATGATTCACTGTCCGCAACAAATCTTTACGGGTCTGTCTCAAAACCTAGTTAGCTGCCTAAGTAGGCTGTCTATGTAGGCAGCTGTGTAAGTAGCAGC
Source organism: Megaleporinus macrocephalus (assembly GCA_021613375.1). NCBI lineage: Eukaryota > Metazoa > Chordata > Actinopteri > Characiformes > Anostomidae > Megaleporinus > Megaleporinus macrocephalus. The sequence continues at coordinate 37,941,644 of CM038711.1, read as the reverse complement.
GTTCTCTCCTCATCTCTCCTCATAAAACAGATTACTGAGACGCTCTAGTTAGAGAGAGACTGCGTCATGGCTTGTTCCTGCCCACTGCAGCAAGCGACCGGTGGCTTATCTGGTTGCTAAGCTACTAGCTGGTATCTAAAACAATAGCCCGAGGCTTAAAAATCTACTAGCATAAATGCTAATGGCTCGAGTATAAAACTGCTAAATGGTGAATGACTCGTTACAGGGTTGATAATAAAATACTGTTTTGTGTGATTATATGACCAGAAACACATTAAAACTCAAGAGAGAATCAAAGATAACTCACATTTTAAAACCACTTCACTGCTTGTAGATTTGCCTGTGTTGCATCATGGGATTGTCTTAGCGGCTGAGGAAGCGTTCGATGCTTCCTTAAAATCAGGTCAAAATAAGGTGCCTCAGTAGACAGCATGTTTAAGCTATAAGAATTGGGACAGTCTACATGTTGGGAGTGCATACTATGACGTAAAATGCTGTCTATGTAGGAGCTCACTAGGTTTTGAGACACACCCTACACGTATTACAGATCAAAACCCGTTTTTCACAAATCTGTCAGTTTTAAACATTCTGGTTGACTATCAAGTCTCCAGCTGCAGTTTTTCTACTGTAGTGTTTGTTTTCGCAAATGCCTCTGGTGGAGTCTAAACTTCCTTTCTTGCAGACTAGCCTCGTGCTCATGACAATGAAATGTTTCATTCAGCCCATTTACAAGTTGTCATGCATACACAGAAATACAAATAGTACCTCCAAGTGTTAAGAATTCGCTAAATTGTTGCCATTTTTGGCTGCAAAAGCTATTAAAGACAAAGGAAAAAACCCTTTAGGATCATTAGGTTCCAAAAAAACCAAACTGGAACATTCTGGACTGGATGGATAGAAAAAGTTCTGAAAATATAACATGTAATATCAATAATGATACAGACCTGAAGCTTCCCCAAATAACCATATACATCACATACACAAATGTCAGACACCCAATAGGTCATATAACTGCGTGACCTCATTTTGTGTGTCTGTGTGGTAGTGTGCTGGGGGTGTTGTGTGTGCAGCATTTACTTTAAAACAAAGTTTTTACACCAATTCTGGTATTTGTTGCTACCTTTCTCTCTTTCCCTCTACTTTGTCCCTCCTCTTCATTTCTTACCGAGCCTGGTGATTAATCTGGGGCTGCATCTCCAACTGCTTGTGAGAGAGGGTGCCACTGTTTCGAAGTAAACAGCAGTTGCGCTGAAGTGTCTGTTTTTAATTTTCATCTATTTCATAACTTGACCAGTCTTTTCTACTGTGTGCTTTTAAGTGTATGCTAAAATATCTGTTGTAGAGAATCTGAGATCTAAAAATCCGTCTGGCATTTAGAAAAGTCTTGTATTGTCCCTCATTCCAACGTAATGATAGAATTGTGAAGTAATGAACTGCACAATAGCTTACATTCATATTTGAATTGCATGTCCACTATATTGCCAAAAGTATTTGCTCGGTTACCTTTACACATATGAACTTTACACATATGAACTCCCCCAAACCGCTGCCACAAAGTTGGGAGCGAGAAATCTCTTGGTCTGCTGAAGCATTAAGAGTTCCTTTTAAGAGGCCGAGCTCAACTCCTGATAAACAACCCCACACCATAATCCCTTCTCCACCAAACTTTACACTCAGCACAATGCAGTCAGACAAGTACCATTTTCCCAGACTCGTTCATGGAATTGGCAAATGGAGAAGCGTGATTTGTTACTAAAGAGAACCTCTCCACTTGTCTAGAGAATTTCTCTACTTATTTCTTACTTATGAACATTTGAGAGAAAGAGATCTGAGCAGCATTGAATGCTACACAACTTAAAATTTTAGTCGCCAGTGATGTGGTGAAAGTTGAGTCAATGTTGAACTAACCATTGATGACAATAGGAATAAAGCCATAAGAGAAGAAAATGCAACACTAAAAATATGTGACAAAGTCAAACTCCATAGTTTAGTGTAGCATGTCTTCTCCTTTCCAACAAGGGCTGCACCTGGACTGCATTTCTGTCCTTCAGGGAACTAAAGATATGGACCCTATAAATGTAAGATGCCAACTGAGAAGTACTTTAGGTGACCTTGCCATAATTCTCACAATGGAGGTCTGGAATTTTTTTATGTTGCCATAACAAACCAAAAATAAAAGTTTTTCAGGATGTTATGTCCCTTCTCAAACCTCACGTAACATTTTATTGTAGCCTTTGGGAAATACATCTATCTGATTTTTGGAGCACTGTAGATTGGGGGAGAAATGTTAGAATGAACTAAATCTCCACAGATCAATAGAGTGTGATGTGTCCTATCCAATGAGTCCTGGACTTTACAGATAACCTAAGAGACCCCAAAATCAGCAGACTCCTCATCTGTTGTCTTTTCGTAGGCGTCCAAGTTGCTAGTGTGAATCATAAGATTGACACATCAAGCTTAACGCATTATCTCCGAGCAGTAAAGTCAGCAAGTGTACTAAAACCCTGACCAGTACACATTAATGCACAGAGCATGATATATATATATATATATATATATATATATATATATATATATATATATATATATATATATATATATAAAGATGGACCAATCAGCGTTTTTGAGGCCGATTCCAATCGTCGATCACCTTTCAATGCGATTGGCCGATAGCAGACACCGATCGTTGACGGGCTATATGCCACGGCAGGGCTACAAGTAGTTATAAGCGCAAGCAAGTCATGAAACAAGGTGGAAACTGGTTTATAACTATTTTTAACAAACGGCTAGGACAGGCTAGGACAGAGCAGAGCAGGTTAGGACCGCTGTCAATCAAGCTACTCATCAGCTACGCCCATACAGATATGTCTGGTCAGTGGTCATATTTTATCATATTTATATCTTATTTTTATCATTTAAGCTTTGCTGGATGTTTAATATAACAGACAAGTTTAATTTCCTACTAATATTTCACTTTCTAGGACTTTATACAGATATCCTTCAAAATTGCATACTTATTTAATTATATTTGTTTATTCATTTATTTATTTATTTATGTGTTTATATGTTTATTTGTGCGTGCTCATCAAATGAGTCAAGACAGCTGAAGATATGGCCCCCTAAAGGTAAGATGCCAACTTAGGCGTACTTTAAGTGACCTTACCAAGATGCTCCAAACTAAGGGTCTGGATTTTTTTTACGTTGTCCTAACAAACCAAATATAAAAGCTTTTCAGGATGTGATGTCCCTTCTCTAACATCTTATGACTTTATTGTAGCGTCTGGGGAAAAACGCACAACTGATTTTTGGAGCACTGTAGGTTGTTGGAGAAATTTTGGAATGAATTAAAACTCCACAGACCGGTAGTGTGTGATGTGTCCTATCCAATGAGTCCCGGACTTCACAGATAATATAAGAAACTGGAGACATGGACCCCAAAATCATCAGACTCCTCATCTGTTGTGTTCTCCTGTGTATCCAAGTGGTTAGTGTAAATCATAAGATTGACATCTAGCTAAAAGCATCATTTCCGAGCAGTAAAGTCAGCAATAGTCTGACCAGCCCCTGACCAGTACATATTAATACACAGAGCATGATGAACTTAGAAGGTACAACCATACCTATTATATTCGCTATAGGTCTAAGTCTGAAATATCTAAAACACCTCAGACATAAGTCTACCTTTATTTAATACTATAGTTTTTACAAAAAAATAAACAAACTATGTTATGCATTTTGTTGATGGATATGCCACACTACAGGGGTTCAAGACAAAGGCTATAACTAAAATTGTAAGTTCTATTTAGAACCATTTGCATGCTTAAATTTTTGATAAAGAGTGTGTTGTATATGGTTCTATATACTTTGACTACATAGCATCAAAGAGAACTCATTCTGGAGCCACAAGTTATATATAGAATCATATAAAACACACTCTCCAACAATTGAAATCATTTGAAGTCATGGTTCTAAGCAGAACCACTGCAGTTACTAAAGAACCTTTCAAGAACCTTCTTTAAGAGAGAAAGGTCTAAATGAAAAACACTCATTATGATTAAAAATAACTTGCCCGTGAGAGAGTCCCAGGTAAAGGTACAGGTAGGATGCTGCAGCACTGAATGGAATGGAATGGAATGTTGCTGCTACTCTCTGAGGGAATTCTGCACAAGGCCGTATTCCACATCGCTCATATTTTCCGTGGGGCTTCTGACTGATTCATGAAGAGGCGTAGACCAGTTACTGAAAAAAAAAACCTTCAGAAGAATAAAAGACAAGGTAAGGGATGTGTGTGGGGGGAAGTTAGATTGAGCTGAAGACTCTTTTCAAGGTTATGGATATCAGGACTGTATTCACACATAATCTTACAGTTCTTCTAAAAGTATTCCTAAATGGTGAGTATTCCTCAGTACCGCTTACCGCTGGAGCTTGACTTAAAGGAAGTGCTTCCAAAGCCGTTTGTGACCAGCTCTGAATAAAATGCAAACCAGAAAAGGCTTGCGCTCATAGAAATGCGCATTGCCTCATCAAAATTTAAAAGCAGTGAAGGCCAAGGGAACTGCACTGAACAGCACTGCACACTGCAGAAGGTGTGCTTACCTTAATTGTGCTGAACTGGAAGAAATCTGTTTGTGCTAGAATTCGGCAAATCTGCTTATTAAGTACAGGTTTACTAGACTTCCAGGTTCTGGTATATATGGAATTCTAAATGTTGAATGCTCCAAGTCAGACATTATCAATCATGGATACCTCAGGAACTGGTCTTGTGAAAGGAAGGTCATTAGTTGGATCCCCTGGACCAACAGGACATGACTTGAGCATGGCACCTAACCCCTCTAACTGCTCCCCGGGTGCTGCGGACAAGGGCTTACTCCCCCTAGTGTGTGTGTCTGTGGGTGTTTCACTGCACGGGTGGGTTAAATACAGAGGTCAAATTCCGCTGTGTTCTATTCTAGCATGTCGTCACTGTCCAAAGAAAAACATGCATCTCCATTTATAAATTTTTATATTTCTAGATCATTCAAACGCGACAGCAACTCTTTAAATTGTGTTAAAATTTCATGATGAATGGGCCAATAGAAATGCTTTAAAATAGCTTAGAAACATGTCTGGTTCCATTGACGTCCATTGAAAGTAAATATCGTTTTTGGCGACTCCTGTAAAGTTACCATTTTGGAGATACTCGTTTTCCAATGTTGGGCGATGGCATACCTGCTGATACTGCAAAGTAGAAATACAAAACACAAACAAAACATAGTGGCAGAGAAGACTCAACACGCTGCAGATTCAACACTGCAAAAACACAAACGCGCTGCAAAACCATCCACAACACAACGGAAGTGTTTCCGGAGGACACTTAAAGGATGTGGGACCACGTACAGCTACTTAATGTCAACAGAAGCACGTGGAGCCACGGTAGCGTCTAACAGTGATGGGCAAATGATACCGAGGCTTCGGAGCTTGTGTTGAGAAATCCAGAAAGTTGTTTATGAAGTGCGTATCAAGGGTTGCTTCGTTAAGGGCGAGTGACGTCATTGATGACGTCTGAAGCTGAACTGAAGCCTCGCTGGTTCAGGACGTGGTTTGAGTATTGGCGTGATTTATTGTTTCTTAATAAAAATTTAAGTCACCATCACCCCACAATAACTGTCACTCCATCTCTTAAGACCACTGCAACAGTTGTAACATCAATATCTCACATACTATTAGATTTATTTACTGACTGAAATCATACTGGCAGTTTTTTTAAATTAACAGACCCACACAATCAAACACAGATCAGATACACAAATGAATGAACCACAGAAAATAAAATTAAGGTGTTTTATGTATGTACTTGTTGCCATGCTGACAATGTTGCAAGAGGTCATCACAAATAGTTGAAATAACAATAAAAGTTTTGGCCAGCAGGGGGGTTTGTGCGCACATGAAGCTTCGAGTAATGAACCTTTTTTTGAATCACCTGGAAGAAAAGCTTCAACGCTTCACGAGGCTTGATCTGGCCATCACTAGCATCTAATGAGAAGTAAGTCTGGATAGTTAGTAAATATAGGCAAACTTCTCATTAGACGCTACCGCGGCTCCGCGTGGTTCTGTTTACATTGCATTGCCGTATATGGTCCCACAGCCTTTAAGTGACCTCAGGGGTTTTCTCGGCCACCGCAGAAAGGCCTAACAGAGAGAGAAAATCTAACACTGGCATCTTGCTTGCTCATAGTGCTTGAAAGTTGGAGAGATTTCTGGTTTTTAGCTGAGCTTTGAAGATGGAAAGAGATGGAAGAGCTAATAGAAGGTAAAGAGTTCCAGAGGGTGGGGGCAGGAACACTAAAAGACCTACCACCCACAGAGGAAAGCCTAAACCTTGGTACAACTAGAAGACCAGAATCGGATGAGCTTAGCCTGCGCGATGGGGCATAAGGATGTAGAAGAGCAGCCAGATAAGTGGGTGAAGGTCATGCAAGGCTTTAAAGGTCAACAGCAGGTTCTTATAGTGGTTGTGTTCTGTAACAGGCAGCCAGTGAGGCTGATGAAAGACGGGGCAGATTTCTTAGTGGGTACTGAGACTCAGTGGAGTGGAGTTTTGAACACACTAAAGAGAGCGAAGAGTTTTATTAGGCAAACCATAGAAAACAGAACTGCAGTAATCTAACCAGGATATTTAAAGGTCAGCAGTGGGCTTATTACTATACAAGTAGCCTATACAGTTCTTGACCCTTATCATTTAAGAACCAAATATGAATTAACACTTAACAGCTTGCTACCCACAGCTAATAATGATTATTATCAAGAAGGTGAAGAAACTATTAATTATTATTATTATTATTATTATTATTATTATTATTATTATTATTATTATTATTCAATCCATCCATTACCTGCCACTTAATCCCGCTAGTTGGGGTCACGGGGGGCTGGAGCCAATCCCAGAGTCATCATACGGGCAATTTAGAGTGACCAATCAATCTAGCATGCATGTCTTATATTACTATTATTATTATTATTATTAATTCAATATTATGACATATTCATAAGAACCAAACAGTCTGCACTGTGTCTGATCCACTCATACCTGCAATGACAGCACTGACAGTACTGGCAGAGATCCATTACCCAAATAATACCTGCTCTGTGGTGGTCCTGTGTGGGTCCTAATCATTGAAAAACAGGATATTGCCTTTATCTGATAAATAATAATAATAATAATAATAATAATAATAATAATTACTTGTGTATTTTCACAAATAAGAACACCAGATATGATTAGAACAGATGTAAATAATCATACATACAATACTAAGTAACAAATATCTTATATTGAAAGAAACAGATCAAATTGTTTGCACTCGTTTGAGGAACAAAGTGTAGTTCCAGATTTCTCCTGGACGCCCCAGACATTGAATGTATTCAGTTCCTTCAGCAGCAATCTTGATTTAGCTTAATAAAGTACTGAGCAGTCAAAGCAGGTATTAGATGAGAACTGTAAATAATACTGGGTTGTTTCCACAAGGAGAAGATTGGAAAGTGTTAAACAAACACACTGACGTAAAAGCACTACTTACTGTATTCATACTGTTTAAATACTTACAATATTTGTGTTTTACTGAGCTTCCTGTCTGGAAAAAGTAGTTTTTTGTATATAATAATGTCCTCAAGTGCCTAAAACCTTTGCACATACGTAACACTGTATATGATAAGCTCATCTGAAAAAATGGACAATGAGTGTAGATACAAGGAGGGATACCAAATGAAGTGGTCGGTGGGTGTACACTTGAAACTTGCCCACCAAGGTACCTGTCATATGCAGTTTTAAAGGGGTGGCCAGAGAGTTTCTGAAACCCAAAACACCACACCACCTTAAAATTTGGATGCACCTTTAAGATAAAAGCCGTTTTGCTATTGGTGGAAGAATTCTGCACACCCACCACTCATTCTCAGTGCGAGTACATCTTCTCCGCTTTGCCTTTAAGGGGAGACTTAATTTGCTATTGATGATCGGCAGAAAAGAAAATGCCCAACCTCTCCCCATTTCAGATTATCATTTATAAAGCAACACTTGAGAATTTATGAACGTCTATCTGTTTCTAAGACATACGACTTTTCAGAGTTATTCATCATTTGGTGTACTTAGATGGCCTCAAATTAAAGTGGTTACACATTTACATTTATAGCCAGTTCTGTGGAAAAAAGCTTTTCTGAAGTTTTCACATTTTGCTTTGGAGACCTGTTAAATATGTATGCAGAGCTTATGTATGTATCATGAGGTCTCCATGTAGGGTCCCTTCAACTACAGTGCCACCGACGTGTTGCCTTTCTTGGTTCGTAATGAAGAATAACTGCTTCCAGATTTCACATCCACGGCCCGTAGGTGTGAGAAGAGGACGGTGGAGTTGCCAAAGGCTGCAGTACCGAGGCAGATTCCTACAAATTCTGAAATGGTCACTCGGAGTTGAAACAGAGGTCAGTTGGAGCACAGCACATGAATATAAACTACTGTTCATTTCCAAGGCACAGAGAGCTATTCTGGCTGAAAAATGCTTAAAGTCAAGGCCAGCAAATGCTTTTCTGAGTGAGCACAATAGAACTGAAAGGAAAACTGGATTTTTCTCCCCCCCCATTCTGCAGCATATCACAGCATGTCAGCCTGTCAGTGCTTCATTGGCGTTTACAGGTAAGGTCCAGTAGGCCGCAGTTCTGCTGACAGTTTAGTATGGCCAGTAAATGAAAGTTAAACGGTGATCGGAATGGCTGCGCTATATGGAGTGAGCCAGCCTCTGGAGAAGGCTAGAGGAGAGGCGTTCATTCATTTTTCATTTTCTTATATTCCCTTATTTTTTCATTTATGTGTCTTGAAAGCAAAAAATAGGGTCAGCATTGGTGTGTATTTTATTTTACATGTCAGAATAAATGTCAATAACTCGATTTTAAGCAGCCATTAGGACATAAATTCATATATAATGATAAAGCCATGATTTACCTTATGAATAATTCAAGTACTACAACCATAGTACACCCTACACTCTACCAATAAGAGTCTTTGAACAAGACACCTAACAAATGGACCCCAGGGTCCATATAGTTAGTTTTCTAAAGGCTAGCAATGCAATCCAGTGCTTGTTGGGAATTCATCATGGATTTCAACTTGAATGTGTCAACGTGTCAACTTGAATTTTATCACTTCTGTTGGCTTAAAAACAAAAACCCAAACAAAAAAAATATATTTAAATATAATATATATATATATATATATATATATAGAGTCACTGTCCAATGTATCTCCAAAATAGTAACTTTCAATGCAAGTCAATGGAACCAGCATTATTTCTCAAGTGATTTTGGAGCATTTTTATTGGTCCAATCATCAATTTTCAGACAATGTAAACACCAGCTGTTATGTTCAAGTGACCAAAAAAAAAGAAAATTGACAAAAAATGGAGATACACAAACAAAACAAATAAACAAAGTATGTAAACTCTGGACTTGCATTCAGTTAAAGTCATATTTAAGCATGGCGCAGTGTTCAACTAAAAAAAAATACATTAATCATATATTTTTCATCATCCGTATTAAATACAACATTCAAACATTCACAGGGTAACACAGAAGTAGTACCCCTAGACAAATGACCAACAAATACTAATTGGTTTCAAGAGTTCTCAAATCTGGAGTCCATTTAATGAAATGAAATTGGAGGCTCAGGTTGGAGCACCTTGAAAAGCCACAAATATTTTAGGTTTGCTATTCTCAAGTAGCATGTCTCGTAAAAAAAGGGATCTCAGAGGACCTACAATCAATAACAGTTGATGAGCATGAAGCGGGAGAGGGTTACAGGGTAATCTCAATGGTTTAGGTATTCATCAGTCTAAAGCGAGACAAGCTATCTATAAATAAAGATGATTCAGTATTGTGTCTACTCTCACAAAAGGATCACTCTAAAGGGACTGACTGTTCAACGAGGTAAAAAAAAGAACTAGAGTAACAGCTAAAGGCTTTAAGGAATCATGGAACTGATTAACATTTTTGTTCATGACTCTACTGCTCAGTAAACAATGAAGTAGCTTGGCATGGCAGAACATCATGAGACACGACACTGGTCTCCAAAAACACATACAAAAAAGGGAAGTATTGTGGCAGGAGTATGGATTGATATTGATGGATTGATAACCATCATTAAGGGAAAAGTTTAAGGGTAAGCTGGGTGATGCAGCAGGACAATGACCCTAAACAATGAAGTAAATCTACAGAATGGCTCCAGAAAGATACTGTCCACTGTTCAGAGCTTAGCAGTCAGTGCCCAGACTAATGATCTGAAGAGAGATGTTCCCACCAAACAGAGCTAGCTGAAACATTTATGTTATGAAGAAAGTTTAAATAAACCTTTTGAACAACATGCAGGTCCAATGCACAGTTACAGAAAGTGACTGCTTGACGGTACTAAAGGAGGTTCTACCAGGGTTACATTTTGAGAGCCCAAAGTATCCAGTCAATTCCCTTCACTGGAAGGGAGGGTCATCGGCCCACTCTGAAAAACACCCCAATAACATTGTCCCTCCTCCACCAAACTTTACAGTCAGTACAACACTGTCAGGCAGGTAACATTCTCCTGGCATTCATCAAACCCAGACTCACCTAACAGACTGCCAGAGAGAGAAGCGTGACAAGTCATTACACAGAACAGGTTTCCAAAGTCCAGTGGAGGTGCTTTACACCTCTCCTTCCAACACATGCACATGGAAAGCTCTTAGAGACCTCAGAGGTTTGGAACTCAGCATTTATTGAGTCAGCAGAGCACTACTAAACCTGCTCTTTACTTACTCTGCCACTTTGTGGTCGAGTTGCTGTGATTCCTAAATGTTTCTTATTTTTCATACCATGGTGAATTACCGAGTTGAATGAACTAGAAGGACAATGCAACAGTGACATCTTGTTACAGCTCTTTAGAACAACCTATTTTTTCACTATTGTTTGTAAAGCCAGTCTGAATGACTAGGTGCTTGATTTTATACACCTGTAGAAATGGGACTGAATGAACCAATAATTAAGAGGTCTGTCTCAATGCTTCTGTCCAAATAATTTAGGAGCTGCTCTTGTGCAGTGCGTCTAAACTCTGAATAAGCTAAACCATAGCCAATGAAGACAGGGTCAGAGTAAAGTTGCCCATTTACTATCACTATCTGAATGAACAGTACAAAACTTGTTTAGTGCTTGTGAATTCTACATTGTACATAGTTGTAAACCACCATAGCTGCTGAAAGAGGAGATGTTTACACTTGTGTAAAAGTTAATATATATATATATATATATATATATATATATATATATATATATATATATATATATATATATACATATATATATATATATATATATATTAACTTTTACACAAGTGTAAACATCTCCTCTTTTCTTAACAATAATTGCTAACATATCAATTTCAATATGTTTAATACCAGATTAACTAACAGCATTGCTTCTATGATGCAAGAAGACTACTTTCATAACATGTACTAACTCATTAAGAAAATATGGACCTAATAAGAAATATTTAGTTTATTTAAGACAAAAAGTAAGCAACAACAAAGTGTTAAATACAAGGAAAATGAAAATGAAAAGATTAACTAAAGAGCAAAAGGGTGTAGAATTAGCATGAACGGAAGTGATGTGTCCCCACAAATATCCCCTCCAAAAATAAAAAATAAAATAAAAACAACAATCTGTTAATGTCTCATTAACCTAGAGGTGCAGAAAGGGTTACACATATGGCCAGTGTGATTGGCTGTGGCGATCCCTGCTGTCACATGAGCCTCTGTAGCTACATTTGGTTGTTAGCAGCACCAAAACTGGAAGGAATATGTGAGATTGATTGTGCAAGACTCAGGTGCAGTGTGGGAGACACATGGGTGTAAAAGTGAGTGAGGATGGCAGCAAATAGAAAGAAGGTGGACATAAAAAGCTATTTTCTAAAGAAACAAGAAACGTGTAAGTCACTTAGTCAAGTTCATTAATGAAACGAGTCCATCATAATAATGTTAATGGCGAGGCTAGGCTTTGGCACACAGCATACAGCAGGCTAACATCGTCTGTAGCTCTGAATAACATGGTTTGGTAATTGCACAACACACTGCCAACTGTGAGTTAGTTTAACATGATATAATTTACTAATTAAATTTTAAAAGCATGTAGCATATGGCATATGTGGTATATCAGTCCTTTATCGTTTTATCATGGAACCAAAAAAAAAACTTGGCACGGTGCACGGATACATATGTCCCACCAATGTAGAGAGCAAATATATCATAAATGTATCATCACTGAAAAAGAGGCATCTCCAAAATGGAAATCCAACAGAAGCAAAACAGTTTTTACTTTCAATGGAATTTAATGTAAAGAGTTTTTACTCTAATCCATTTTGGAGCATTTCTATTGGTCCAATCTCTCAAAAATTTTCATCCAATATAAAGAACCACACACAAAAAAACACATACAAAACAAGCGGGAAAAATACAGGGACTCTATACAAGTATCTTATATAGCAAATCCAATTGCTGGCTTATGATATTGTTGAAAGGTTTTATTTCCTTCTTCAAAATGGAAAAATGAATATAGTGTTCTATCATATGAACGGCTGTGGCAGGAAGCGTACTGTCGGCATCTGAATAGCAGTTCTGCATCTTCTCGATGCACCATCCTCCTCCATGCGCTATCCTTTTAAAACACAAAAGCTATTTTCTCAAATAAAACTTTCTTAACGACTGTGACAATCTACTGAAGGCAGTCATCTCGGCTGTCTTCGAGACAATTTATTTTTTTTAGATGCCTTACAATGACAGACCACTCAAGCGGGCCGCAGAAGGCAACACAGACTCTTGGACTGTCAAATATTCATCTGTCTTGCTCGGAACACTGGGATTATTTTCTGTACCTGCGTTCGCTGAAGATGGATGTAGATGGATTAGGTTTTGTTTTCAGATCTAAACAACCCAAAGTATTCACCTGCTGTATTCACGACCCACACAGATAAAACTGTACACAAACTCAAAATTCTAATTGCTCATCTGTGAGCCTTTAAGATCATATATTCCAAAAAGGAAAACTACCTTTGTAAAGCAGTGTTTCTGTTTAAGTTATACATTAAATTTTATGGATATACCACTTAATGCATATAAAAAAAACTAACAAACCACAAACACTCAGCAAAACACTTTATTTCTTAAATGTTCAGACAGCATTTATACAGTAAGTAGTGCTTTTACATACGTCAGTGTGTTTATTTAACCCTTTCCAAGCTTCTCCTTGTGGAAACAACCCAGTATTATTTACAGTTCTCATCTAATACCTGCTTTGACTGCTCAGTACTTCATTAAGCTAAATCAAGATTGCTGCTGAAGGAACTGAATACATTCATACAATGTCCGGGGCGTCCAGGAGAAATCTGGAACTACACTTTGTTCTTTAAACTGGAGCTCATGATAAGATCTACTTCTTTCACAATAAGATCTTCATGTTACTGTGTATGTATGATTTTTTACATCTGTTCTAATCATATCTGGTGCTCCTACTGGTGGATATGCACTTATTGATCAGATAAAGGCTTTTAAACTATTGGCCCAGGTGCCCAAAAGTTTTGGACAGTAGTGTAGCTAACAGGTTATGGACTCTTAAGGTAAACATTAGCCGTATGATGCATAAAAGATGACAAGTGCACGGGTCAAAACCTATTTCTATAGGTTTTATATAGAAAACAGTCATGCATACTTAAGAAGGTCCAAAGCACAACCCATGATTCCAAATGTTTCTCTTGATGTTGCTGCTGAAGGAACTGAATACATTCATACAGTGTACGGGGCATCCAGCAGAAGTCTGGAACTAAACTTTGTTCTTCAAACTGAAGCTCAAATTATTATGTATTTCTTTTAAAATAAGATATTTATGCTACTTTGCATTATATATATATATATATATATATATATATATATATATATATATATATATATATATATATATATATATATATATATATATGCTTATTTACACGTGTAATACATCTCTAATGATATCTGGTGTTCTTACAGGTGAAAATTCTATTCTGTGTTATTGTATTATGCAGAGCAGAAAAGACTTTCTTACTTTAAAATAGATAACATAAAAAAAAATAAAAAAAATAAAAAATATATACAAAATATACAAAGTATAATAATATAAGTTAAAGTAAATAAAAGTATTTTTTATATAGTTAAAAAATAAAAAATAAAATAAAATGTATGTACTGATAAGATAAAGGCTTTAAAACTATCAGCTTAGGTGCCTAATACTTTTGCACAGTAATGTATAAAATAAAAACAAGCATATCAAAATGTTTTCAATGGCAGTTAATGTAAAGGGAATTAATTAGAAGCCATTTTCTCCATCTGGTTTCATGTTGTGGCTCCTGTGGCCTGTTTCTGACAAAACGTGGACATTTGAAGCTTGTAATAGACATAAACGTTACTCTTGTGTGTTGCAGGTTTGTAGTTACTGTACCAGTAAAGAGTGCAGCATAGACAAACCTGATCCATACACCACTCATTAGCAGGCTGTGATGCATCTTTAGGAATTCCAGAAGGCCTAGTGTAAACCCCACCCCACCCTTCACAAAACCATTGTTTCCAACCATTGTAAATCAAAACATGGTAGACTAACTTCTCTGTTTATTTCATGTATAAGAACATCGTTCCTGTCACTGAAGGCCTAAATGATGGAAGAGTTCAAAGTGAAAACATTTGACTTCCATGGGGTGTTTCAAGATGTCTAACCAAAACTTGGCAATGAAATATGAGTTTTACTGCAATATTTGTAAAGCTCAACCATAACAAATATAATGATTCAATGAAATTATAAATAATTCAACAGGAGGATTTCAGTTGCCAGAAATCTTTAGGCCAAGGCGGCCCTGAAGGTTCCCCAGTCTATAAAACAGTATGAGAAGTATGAGTTACCATGAGAGTATATTATTCCACCTATCCACTCTAATTAGGAGTATAGGATAGAGGGACACTGAGGGAGGGTAAAAAAAAAATGAAAGCGCTCCACTCTATTGCTAGTGTTCTACATTGCACTGGCAGTGTCTGAGGAAACTAATTGTTTTAAAAAACCCTGACCTACCAAGCTATATGCACCAACATCCAGAGGGGCCAACTAAGGAATTTCACCAACTTTAATTTCACCTTTGCTCCCCTGGAGTTTAATTAATTCAGGCAATTATAGCTTTAATTGGATATATTTACCAGTTTTACAGAATCCAGGGAGCGCAGAGGGTCACGAGCCTGACAGGGTTTCTCCTGTGTTGTTTTTCTCTACGGTGTGTCACAAATACATTGGAGTGGTGATCGTTCTCAAATGAGTGCAATTAGTCAAATGTCATGTCCCATTCCCTCCTCTCTCCATGGCTTAGTGGCATAGTAGCTCAGAGGTAAAGCTTAAGATTAATAGCTGTGGAATTTCATTAAGTCATTTGCTTGGGGACTGCAGAAAGACAGATAGAAAGTAATTAAACTTTGGCCATTTGCCTTAAGATGCTGTAAAATGATCCACGCTACTATTTTATCATCATTTCCTTAAAAACTTCTTTCCTTCTTATCAACACTTATTGGGTAGTGGGATCCCATAGATGACCACTATTGATCATTGATTGCCATATAAAGCTGTTGATCAGTCCATTTTTCTCAGAGATGCATTTAAGCACATCCATCCCTTCAAGCCACATTTGACAACCACAAGCCCTCCATTACATCATAACACACGGTCAGTGATTGAAGTGATTAACACCAGAGGCTAATTATGGAGGATTGGACTTCCAAGGACACCTTCTTTCAAGGGAACCAATTAAGCTTTCCCATTGTTCTCCCTTTATTTACTGGAGCTTTTTTGCACGTAAAACAAGGTGCTGCAAGGTGACAGCATCACCTAATACAATCCAGATTGCCGGGCTACAGTCAGGCTGGGCATACCTTCACAACACAAAGGGTTAAAAAAACAAAAAAAATAAATTTGTCTAACTTTCACAATCAGACTCTGACTCAAACTCAAACAGTTATATTTACTAACTATCCAGACTTACTTCTCATTACACGCTAGTGATGGCCAGATGAAGCCTCTTGAAGCGTTAAGGCTTTCCCTCCAGATAGCTCAAAAAAAGGTTC
Source organism: Megaleporinus macrocephalus (assembly GCA_021613375.1). Lineage (NCBI taxonomy): Eukaryota > Metazoa > Chordata > Actinopteri > Characiformes > Anostomidae > Megaleporinus > Megaleporinus macrocephalus. The sequence continues at coordinate 37,925,472 of CM038711.1, read as the reverse complement.
ATTACTCGAAGCTTCATGTGCACACGAACCCCCCTGCTGGCCAAAACTTTTATTGTTTTCTCTTGCAACATTGTCAGCATGGGAACAAGTATATACATAAACACCATAATTTCATTTTCTGTGGTTCATTCATTTGTTTATCTGATCTGTGTTTGATTGTGTGGGTCTGTTAATTAAAAAAACATGCCAGTATGATTTCAGTCAGTAAATAAATGCAATAGTATGTGAGATATTGATGTTAAAACTGTTGCAGTGGTTTTAAGAGATGGGGCAGTGATTGTAGGGTGATGGTGACTTCACGCCAATACTTGAACCATGTCCTGAACCAGTAAGGCTTCAGACATCAGTGACATCACTCGCCCTTAACGAAGCAAACCTGGATTTCTCGACACAATCTCGAAAGCATCCCTATCGCTCGCCCATCACTATTAGAAGCTACTGCGGCTCTGTGTGGTTCTGTTTACATTGCGTCACCGTATGTGGTCCCACGTCCTTTAAGTGTCCTCCGGAAACACTTCCGTTTTGTTGTGGACAGTTTTGCAGGGCGTTTGTGTTTTACAGTGTGTTGAGTCTTCTCGGCCACCGTGATGAGCTGACCACTCAGAGCAGCAGGGGGGCTTGTCATGAGGTGGGTCTTAAAGACACACAAGAGTTCTAACAAAGCATTTCAAACTGAGTGTAAACAGAAATGTACAGTATAAGAAAAACACTTTTTAGAAAATAAAAGCATGTAAATCTACTTTCGTAGACCCCAAATATAAAATTCTAAACACTGAACATAAGCATAATATACTACCAAATAATAAACTACTACCAAACTACTAAATAATAAACTATACCACCAATAATAAACTATTATTTGAGACAGTAAAGAGCAAATTTCTTGAGATACACTTTACATACTGTATAGCAATCGAGTTTCAATCCCATTTCAATCCAATCCAATTTTTCTGTTACTGTCGCAACAAACCCTGCCTTTCCAAAGAGGTTACTCAACTTTAAGTGGAAGCTAATGGAACAAGATCCCCCCCCTCCACACGTCTCAGATCCTTCACTCTGGGATTCTTAAAACATCTACAGCAAGTACAGAAGCGACACAGCTTGCCTTGCCTTGGCAACACACAGCAGAGGTCTCAATCAATATCGTTTTATGTGCAACACACTTAAAAATCAGACAATAACGATTCACAAGACGTCCTGTCCCTCAATCACTCCAAAAGGCCTCTTCAGAACATACCTTCAAGTGTTTGTGGAATTGCCAGTATTTTTTTTTCTTTCCACATTCCCGCCATGCTTGGGATGATGGTTTATTGGCTGCTCGGAAAGTGCTTCACCTCCATTCATAAAAGGACGTGCCAGGAGCCTGTCATTGTGAAAAACTGGAAAGCTAAAAATGAACTTTGGAACTGCACTACAAGCAGTCCTCGAAAAAAAAGAGCCCAGAGAACCACAAATCCATTGGCCTATAATAGAGAGGAGAGCACACTTCTATTGTTATTCCTCTGCGGTCATTTCAAGGCGGCTTTTATTACACACATGATAATAGTTCCATAAAACGAGTGGTGAGTGTTACTCTCTCAGTAGTAGATATGCTGGTATACAGTAGAGGGGTGAAACTCCGTCTCATACATAAAATGTGACATAACAGTGAATTTAATTATAATACTTGTGTATTATATGTACACCGGTATACTGTTATTGTGGCATGACTCAAAATCCTTTTAAAATACACCATGTAAATGTCACGGTCATTCATGGCCAGGAGTCCGAGACAGCATAACTGGCCTCATTCTCTCCCTGTGTGGGTAGGATGGCCCTCTCCTTTAGTCATAACAACTGTTAGTCAGCATAGACGTATATTAACTGATGTAATAGAACTGGCGCATAACTCTAATGCAACTCCAACTATAACAGAACTCCTACAAGTGAGCACTGATGACACATTAGCAGTTGTACATAAAGATATGCCTCAGAAGGAGGATGTTAGCCTTCACCCGCCCAGCTTGGCATGTGTATTATCACATATGTAAGGCAGTATGAGTTTATTATAAGCTAGTTTAGGCTTGAAGAGAAGTTCAACAAACAATTTAGTCAGTGTATACAACAATAAGCGTATTGTCACTGTCTAAAGACCACATCTCTAAAATGACAACATCACAAGATTAGGTTTTGGGTTAAAGTTAAGATTACCTCTCAACCTGGCCCTAATCCTGACCCTCAGATTAGGTTTTGGGTTGAAGTTAGGGCTATGATTATGATTAAGCTTTGGATATGATTAGGCTTTGCTTACTGGTAGGAACATATTAAGACTACAGAATTTAACATACTACATCTACTTCATACCACTACTGTTTTCTCAAGTTACAATGCAGGTTACATTGCAAGTTTATGGAACCAGAATTTTTTCCAGATTGGATCTATTGGTCCATCCATCATGAAATGTTCACACAATGTAAAACGGCAGCTGCCATGTTCAAATGCTCTACAAAAAAAAGGACGTGTTTTTCTTTGGACAGCACCAATATGTTGTGTATGCATCATTCAGTGGTTATTTGAAGTGAACTATGGTTATTTGTAGTCAAAAGATTTGAGCACTTCAACATGATTTCTTCCCTTTTGACCATTTCATAAGTTAACTCAACTTCTCAGGTTTCATAGAGCAGAATATCCAGAACAGAATCCCTACAGTAGCTTTCATTCACTGGCCACTCGCTCAGTAGAACAGCCAGAGAATGTATATTGTATGGTATATCATTCACTGAGGCCTACACCGGCGACCCTGTTGTTACCCAGTGTCTGGAGTGTGAGAGAGAGAGAGAGAGAGAGAGAGAAGCACTTGGCAGGAAGGAAGAATACATTTCTGCTTAATTAATCCTGTTCCTTACTTTAGGTATTAAAAAGCAATGGTCTGTTTAACAACTTTCTGCGACACTAAACGGGCAATTAGTCACAGCCTAATCATTTTTCATACGTTTTATGGATATGTCCAAGGCGGACTAGCCTCTCCAGGGGGGGATCTCAGCAGTCGCCGCAGTCCGCTTCTCCCCATCTCGACCACCTCCTCCGCCTACTCCTATTAAGCCATTCCCCTGCAGCTTTATCATTACGGCCGCCACGGTGTGTGGCCACAGCACAGCTCAAGCTCGGCTTCTGATAGCACCAGCCCAAACGGAGACGACTAGGTGTTCATTACGGAAAGAGGAGACAGAGGACATCCGAGGGATCTTCCTGCTTTCCCGGGAAAACGGCCCGCCATCCGAACGGGTGGTCAGTAATATAATTAAAGGGAAGACGAGCTGAGGCTAATGGTAAATTAAGCTCTAATGTGCAAACAATCCTGAGTCTTCCAGGTTATGGTTATAGTCGTAAAGTCAATCAGGTGCTTGAAAGCATTGTGAGCATAATCAGAGCGAAATAAACAATAATGAATTTGTGATTAGCGCTGGGCAGGTGTTTATAGAGAGCGCCCATACGTTCACATTAGTAGGTGGCGAGCGAGTAATGACGCCCCAAATTTGTCTTTTTATATGGGTGCGTAAGGCTCATGTGGGAAATATATTTAAAGAAATATAAATAAATAAAAATAGTAGTGCTGTCAATTAATTAAAAAAAAAACTAACAATCATCACACATTTGCTGGGATTAATCACATTTTTCTTCTTCGTTAGATTGAAACCTATAGATTTTTAAATGTGAAATAAAGGAATCAGTTTAAGATCAACCCAATGGGAATATAGTTATAATCAGATGCTTTTGTTTAATCATATTTTTTTTTACTTTCAGCACAGATTCAACAACATCAATGCAAAATATGAAAAACAAACAAGAAAATATTCTCCCTAAAATTCAGACTGTTGATTCTTTTTCACTACCCAATAAAACAATTCAGGTTAGTCCAACGTTACATTCAGCCAGTTACTGAAACAGGCCAGTTTATTTACACTTAGTAGAATTCCATCTTGTTGCAACGTCCTGATTGAGTGATTCTTGCTTTCGTCCAAGTTCTCTTAATTCAACACAAGTCTGTCATAGTTGCTATACGAACTTTAGACTTCTCTTAGTGCTTATTTGTACTTTTTTCTTTAAAAAAACAAACAAACAAACAAAAAAACACGCCCTGCAAACAGAAAACACTTTCATTAAAACAGCAACATGGCACTACATTTAACAAACGCGCTGCAAAACCATCCACAACACAACGGATGTTTAAAGGACGTGGGACCATATACGGCGATGCAATGTAAACAGAACTTTACGGAGCTGAAGTAGCGTCTAATGCGAAGTCAGTCTGGACAGTTAGCAAATATAGCCAGACTTATCTCTCATTAGACGCTACCACGGTTCCGTGAAGTTCTGTTTACATTGCATCGCCGTATGTGGTCCCATGTCCTTTAAGTGTCCTACGGAAACATTTCCGTTGTGTTGTGGACGGTTTTGCAGTGCGTTTGTTAAATGTAGTGCTAGGGGTGGGCGATATGGCCCTACAATAATATCACAATATTTCATGGTATTTTTGGGATAACGATATTCTTGGTGATATGACAAAACACTGCATTTAAAAAAAAACATTTCAAGAACACACTACTGCAACAAAATGAAAATTAAATTTTATTATTGCATACGATATGATATGGCACACCCCTAACTGAGATATTAAAAAATACAAGAATTTTCATCAGAACTCCAAATATCTCCATATATCCAGGACTGAAGTAAAGTGAATGATACTGGACACATAAAATCTGTCTCTAGTAGATATATAATGGGAAATGAGAAAAGTGTGAATTTTTCTTTTGCTAAAAACAGTAAGAGTAGTACCTGATGTGAAAATTAGGGCTGGATGATATGGCACAATATTTCAGGGCATAATATCGTTCACCATATTCGAAAACCTTGGCGATATTATTGTGTACGATATAATATGGCACACCCCTATGTAGTGCAAACGTTGCCAAGTGTTTTCTGTTTGCAGCACATTTGTGAATCTGCAGCGCGTTGAGTCTTCTCGGCCACCGTACAAAGGTGGTTGACAAACTTTTGCATGAACTTGATAAATAAGCACAATTACAGAAACTAACCTAAAAATATTGGGACACATTTCAGACTTAAACCTCAAGGGTGTGGGACTTTACTCTGATATGCGTAAAGCCAGGTTAACATCTCTGTGTAGATGATTAGTTGACTTTAAATGACTGTATATTCTATTCTTTATCAGTATAGTGCGCGTTGATGCCCAAGTAGTTGCTGTTGATCTCAAGTGAGAGCAACACACTTTACATAAAAGAGACGCCCTGAAGGATGAACATGCATGAGCAAAGAGTGCATCGTTTAAACAATGATTTCTCTTACTAGTAGATGATAAGAGGAGCCTCTCCTGATGCAAATCAAATTTCTCTGTTCACCACCCTCTAGTATTTTCATTTGGCAGCAGGTTTAGCTATCCAATAACCCAAAGCAGTAGTTCTGGAAATAAACATCAGCTGCATTAATTGCGTTAATTATTATTTTATTTTTATTTATTTTTTATGCATTATGTATTTTAATCTCATTGCAACTATTAACATGTTAATTATGACAGCACTAAAAAAAGTGTTCTTAATGTATTGCTAATTGTTTAATATATGAATATTTGCAAAAATCTACTTACTGATATAGTTTTAAGGCGCTGTCCCAATTTTTTGGGCAACACAACTGAGGAAAGGAATGAAATGGCAGTAAATACAAAAAAGACAGTCCATGTCTATGAGTGGTCCAAGGAATCTGCTGCTGCCAATCCTGCTGGACTGTTGCTCCACTGCATCATACATAAAAAGTTGAGGAAAAAATGTGTTTGGTGGTTTTGCTGCTAAGTCATGGCTAAACATCGCCTACTGCATCACCTAGTGCATAAGAAACCACTGGACACCTGCTAATGTGATTGTGCCACCAATCCATCACTATCAAAGTTCTTATTAAATTGTTAAGGCAAAATCATAATTTCTGTGTAAAATAGCTCTGTGTAAAATACACTTGTAAAATATTGTACAACATTCTTATTTACCAAATGTGTGATCTGACCTTTATTAGGTATAGCCTTAACAGTTTAATATTTAATATATAAAACTATTTAAACTGCCAGGACTGATATTTTTGGTTGTTTGGTTTTGCAAGTTCACTTCCATCAGCTGCTCCATTGATAGTATGTTCCCACCGGTGGGATTTAAACCCTGCTTTAGAACATTCAGTTTCAAATGCTGAAGCAATCTTTAGTTAGACACATTTATCAAATATATCTGCTAAAACAAAATTCAGAATATACAAAATAAAAAATATGCAGCCAAATATCACAAAACACACTTAGACAACCAGAGCGGAGGACTTCAGTTTCCAGCGTCTGAAAAATGATGGCTTGCATTTTTCCCCTCATGTGCAATTAAGTGTTGAGGTGCAATTATCTGTAAACAATTTGCAATTATCTGAGTTTTGACTCATTATTTATAATGTTTTATTGTTTTTATAGTGTACTGTTAATTTATCTATGTTTGTGCCGAGTGCCTTTGCTGCTGTAACACTGAATTCCCCCACAGTGGGACTAATAAAGGATTATTTTATTGACAACATAGTGATTGGGATAACCAATGCCAACTCAAACTAAAACACAAAGCCATCCACTCAAACTTAGCCTCACCCTGAGAGAGTTAGAATAGGGCTTCCTCAGTGGATACCCTTACCACAGAGGTATGTACTTATCTCGCAACAAACTCAGTACATTTTAGTCATCATATCCATGACAACGCAAACCACCATGATTGGCCATGACTTTCTGAGATTATCTCTTAAAAAAGTTATTTCAAAACACGTTGTAATATACAGTTCCAGTGAACAGAACTGGTAAGTACTAAAGAGTCACCACTTTATTAAGGCATGCAATAAATAAAAGTAATAAAAAATTAAGAAATAAGGAACCACATGATATCTTTTTGTATCTAGCTTGTTCGTAGCCAACAGGGTTCTGCTGATGACGTGGAGCTGATGCTGCATAATATTGACATTCTAAAAACCAGCTACATGCATGCTAAAATTCTTGGCTGACCATTAGAGATTAACAAAGCAATACAAATAAAAATTGATCAAATGTTGATGGATGGGAGGAATGAGGTGAAGGTCACGCTCACTTAAGGATTAAGTATTACTCCGTGGTCTAACCAATACTGTACATTGATTCTGAAATATGAAAGCTCTCTCAGACTTCCCCCTAGACCAGGGGTGTCCAATCTTAACTGGCCGGTGTGGCTGCAGGTTTTCATTCCGGCAAAGCAGGAAATCATATGATCGGCTGTTTGAAGGCTGAGTAGTTGATTAATCAAGTAGAATCAGGTGAGCTCCTGCGCATTGGAAATGAACCCCTTGTAGATGAGATTGGACAGCCCAGCCCTAGACATCAGCCCTTTGGAGGGGGAAACCTGGCAAATCTAGGTTTCGACAAGCCCTCAAACCCTTGAAAACAGTAGATTTCAGATAGGATCATATCCTGAGATGCATTCAGATTTTTGTCATAACCACAAGGTGAAGAAATGCACTGAATGCCAACAAGACTGTGGAATCGTTTCCATTAGTCCAATCATGAGGTTTCGTCTGATCCCAACAATATTCAACAATATCAATTACTTCTTGTTTCCTTACTTTTGTCACTCAGTTACTCTCCGCCTCACTCATTGATTCATTCTTACCCTCTCACTGTGTCTACCTGTTTTCCATTCCTACCCATTTCCCAGCTGTAAGCATCACTACTGAGATAAATAAATTAAAGGAGCAATATGTAAGATGGCATAATGAATACATATGGTTTGCAAAATTAACTAAAACTATCAACAGAATATTAAGTAGTAACTGTTTTGACAGCATGAATGTTTCAGCAGATGTCCACTGAAGCTGGCGTGCTGACCAGCTAGCACTGGCCTATTCTGTCTCAATGTTATTTTGTACCTCAAGAGGTGATTGTGAGTCAGTCTGACTCAGGAGGAGATGCAGATGCTGCTCTTGGCAAGGATGAAGTTTGATTCTGAACTCAAGACAATTCTTCAGACTGGTGGAGGAGGTACTCCATGTGTGGAGCAGGAATTTGACAGATTGTCATTTTACATATTGTTCCTTTAAAAGAAAGAAAGAGGAAAAAAGGCTTATATATATATATATATATATATATATATATATATATATATATATATAATATATATATATATATATATATATATATATATATTTACTGCAGCTCTAATGCATTTCAATGGCCCCACAAGCGGAGGCTATAAGTAAAAACAATTAAACACAATTGGGTGTCTGTTAGAGCCAAATGAAAGATCCATCTGTGAAATTAGAATCTGCTAAATATCCTACACTCTGTGCCACCATACAAAGCACTATTAATAAGCCCCTCCGTTATAATGTGTTTTCCCCTCCCTTTTCTAATTCAATACGCTGCACGTTTGCCAGCACTTTTGCATGCACCTTTTTTTTTCTCGTCCTTCGCAAAGTCGCAATTAGTTCAGCGAGATGAGGCTGATTCATGGCATCTTCATCTCTACCCCTGCTGGCCTGCACTTCACCCCCGACTCGGCCTGGCACTGTCCACTGTGTAATCTTTTTCTTGTGCAATTTCCTCTCTCAGGTGCTCATTTTAATCATGGCTCAGCAAACAGTCCTCAGCCATTTAAAGCCTTCGCAAATCATTTCCCAATAGTCAATAGGAGGGTAATAAGTCAATATGCTTCATTCAGTCACAGGGAAAAGAAAAAAGAAAAAAAAGAGAAAAAATAATAAACTGTCCGTGTCTCTCTGCTAACAAATACAAAATCAATGGACTGCATCAATCAACCAAAGCCCACGTTCCCTGCAGGTGCCATTAACCCTGCAAGTGCCAAGCTTAACCTCGGGAGTCTCTGAGCACGGTGCAGTTCAGTCACCTCATATGAGCAGTAATTGCGGCAGCATGACAGCCTGACTTTGCTTTGTTTAGTAATCATTTAGAAACACTAAACAACCAAATTTAATGTAATTTGTTAACAAATAGACCCAAAAAACAACACTAAATGCTGGTTGGGGCTTAAGTAACCTTTGGGAAATGGTCACCTACTCACCCCACATTCTGGTCATCTGCTCATGAGGGTCATTCTGCATGTCATTAGCATAGGCCAGCCATCTGGACGCTGCCAGGAGGGGAAAAAAGGGAGATTAGATCAGTCAAAACAGGACAGAGAAGAGTAAAAATGAGGGGAGGGGAAGTGGGTGGAGAAGCTTAATTCATTATTATTTATTATTAATATTATTGTTATTATTATAATTATTTTTCAATACCACCTATCCCAGTGTTCATTGGGCAGAAGGTAGAAAACACCTAGAGCATTATTAGTATTATTTAACCCTCCTATTATGTTATAGGTCAATTTGACCCATCTCCACATCTAAAATACTGCCTACCACCTTGTTTTGTAAACTGTAAATATACCATATGTTCTTATAATTTAGCTTTCTAAATCTTCATAGACTTAATAATGAAGTTTTATTGCTTTAACTTGACCTTTTACTTGTTTTTGAGAGTATTTCAACTGTGCAGGTCAATTTGACACATCATTATGAATGCAATTGTTTTTACTATAATAGGAGGGTTAAAACAATGGTCTCAAATACCTGCATGTGACTAGGCCTTCTCATGAATATTAATAAGTATATATTAGAATATGGTAGTTTCTTAATAATATACAGCATATAATATATATAAAATATATTATAAAGTCCTAATATTGATAACTGAATAACAGGGCTGAATTTCGTTAATCCTAAGAAATCATTTGTATTTCTAAGCTGAAGGAGGCATTTTATGATGTTATAATATTATTGTGAATTAGATGGCAAGTTTAATGTACAGCATCAGGGAGAGAAAAAAACATGTATCCTATTAAATTTGTCCATTCCTTAAAATCAAAAGAAAGACAAAAAATGCAAATTCAAATTCATCAATTCAGAATGGAAAACAACAACACAACCATTCTTAACTTTCAGTGTAGGTAAATATACAGAGGCTTCATTCCATGTAATATTGGAACACTTCTGTTGCCTAACGATGAATTTTCCACACAATAAAATAAAAAAAGTGTGTTTGAAATACAGCCTGGGTTGGGTGCTTCATTCAACCAACCTTCTTTAGGCTTCTGTTTAAAGTGTTACAGTAAATCATATGGTATGTACTATAAATTAAAATTATTATTAGAGTTTGCCATCTTTGAGCTTGTTAGCTAGCTCACCAGGTTAGTTCTAGTAAAGGCAATATGTTAATCAGCTCATCAGTTTAAAAAAAACAGGTTCTTACTCCATCAGTACGCTCAGTGGTCCGTGCAAGCAGTATTAGAGTCATTATTCCATTATTAGCCCAAGGATTTCCATGATGTGATGCAGCAAAAGAGAGCTCAGTTGTTAGAAGCCAGCCATTGGTGTGTGTAATATACAATATCACACCAACAACTAAAGCAATAACTGTTTATAACTGTTTAGTAGCATCATTCAGTTCTTCATTCAGTTTACTCTGCCAGAAATTGAAAGCAGTGGCAGCTCTATGGTGAAACTCTTTACTGAAACAAAACTCAAACAAAGACATATAGAATGTGATTTACAAGCTTCTAATGTCCATGTTTGAACTACAACAGCCAAAACGGTTATACACTTAGTGCTAACATACTATTAGAAATACCATAGGGATGCTAACAGAAATGAGCATCAAGACATTTCATTGTTTTACCTCCTTTCTTGATGAGTTTGGACTTTTACTGCCAAAACTAAAAGACCTTGCTGAAACAGTCATGGCGTTCCCCAGCACAATGCCCTCTTCCTCTCCACCGTGTAGCATATAGTATGTTGCCTGCAGGATACAGCCGTGATTAGGACTGTCACTACAGGCCTTCCAGTCAATGTGAATATTATTCAATCACTGTATTTATAGAGGCTGCTTCATCACGTCGAGTGACGCATAGCCAGGCCCCCCTCGCTGAAAGCCATTATAGGCTTCTCTCTATGCCTTCACTCTCCACATGCAGTTCAGGAGGATGATACATACTCAAATCACCACCACCACCACCATCCTCCTCCTCATCCTCCTCTATCTTTCCTCTCTATCCCGGATCAATGCCCAGGCCGCTGAGCTGCAATCACGCGAGGCCCATGCTCAGCACCTCGCAATCTTCCTACCCACTCACCCGAACACACACACACACACACACACACACACACACACACACAGGACTTACACAATAATGCAATGTGATGGACAGTTCAGGAGTTACAACAGCTATCGTTTAGGACTTTGAGACCTACAGAGGCACAAAATAAGAGGAAGGTGGGAAGCCACCCTGAAATGATGTGTAATAAATTGTGGGGTCTCGGGATTCAGCATCATGAGGGGACAGGACAGCGGGACACAAACTAACACAGTGTAAAATGTAAAAATTTGCAGCCTAGTATTGCAATATTTACGTGGCAATATTATATTGATATGGATGCCAAGTATTGATATTTTACTGAATAAATGTAAATAATTAAGGCTTTAAATGACCATGTTGGTCTGGTGTTTGTCCCATTACACTAGAATAAAAATAAGAAGTCAGGCAAACAGAGTAATACATTGAGTATACCACAAGGTTTTGCTCCTATTGCGCTCAGCATTAGGGGTGTAAGAAAATATTGAATATCGGGATATTATGTTTGGTGATACTGTATCAATTCTTAAAAACACAGTATCGATACACAGATTCCTGGCAGACAGTGAATCATTGTGTGTTGTGTTTAAGCCTCTGACCACTAGATGGCAGTGTTGGAATCCATTTCCAGCTCCACTCCAACATTAACAAGCAGCACAAGGGCACAGGGCTATTGTAAGCATTGGCTAACCTGTTCATATAGTGGTGTACTTTGATGGTAGGATTAGAAAAATCCCAATATATCACTTTGCTTGCAGTATCGCAATATATCGTGATATATTGAATCATGACTGCTGTATTACGATACGTATTGTATCGCCAGGTTCTTGCCAATACACAGCCCTACTTAGCATATCACAATATAAAAAAATTGGAGTAATATTGAATCGTGATAATATTAGATCATGGGGGCTGTGACTGCCACTCCTAGTAATGAGGCAGGCTGTTTGAGACTTATTATGAGAATTCACACATTATGCTGTGGTTTTAAGTAATAGAAGCCACATGTATATCTATATATAATATATATAAATGTGTCTTTAATTTGTCCTGGTGGCTGGTAAATAGCACTACTTTGAAGCATATTACCAGCTCACGGCGAAAGCTAGCCTGGCTAAAATAGAGCCTCCACACGACGGGGTCCCATTTCACCCCCTTGGCCCCACCACTTAGTTCCACACTTCAGTTTTGTGCATTTACTTCTAGAGGTAGTGTGTCCCAGTTCTTGGTGTTATAGAGGTGTGAGGTGAAGCATTATGACCGTCCTAATGGAGGTTTTTCCAGAAGAACCCTAACAGAGTGCAATAAGAAATTTTCCAGACCGTATTTGGCAACCACAGAAATACCTTTATTACAAATGACAAAAGCCCACCACATTATTTTAGATTAATGTCACTTCAATGTATTATTGTTCTTTTTTCATAACAAGCATAGAAATCGCTAGTAGTACACTGATGTCTTGGTAGCCATTCTGTTATTGTTGATTTGAGTATTATTAGCCTGCATTATACAATCCTCACATATTTTTACGTTACCCCTCATAAGGCATATGATGTGAAGGGGAACATAGCATTGCTGTTAAAACAAAAACAAGGGGATATACATGGAAATATGATTCTCTAAAATCAATGAAGCTGAAGTTTTTATTTTTCTGATGACACATCAGGATCTTGAAGGGTTGCTCCATTTAGTAGAGAAAGACTTTAACCATTTCCACTTATAACTCAAACACAGGGTGGTGGTAAAAAGAAATGGGATCAGGCCCAAGCCCCCTAAAGTACAATAAGAAATGCCCTCATGCATATACATAACTTTCAACTTGGTTTAGGTAGTTAAACAACCTCATTGTGATAACACTCGTATTGAAATTCTAAGATGAGTTTAGAGTTTCCGCGTGTTCTGGTGTCAAGTTAGGTAAGTAAGTTAATGCAAAGATGATTAATACCAAGAGATTTTGGAGCATTGCTATTGGTCCATTTATCATGGAACTTTCACAGGACATAAGGATCAGCTGTCTTATTCAAATGATAAAGAAAAACCTAAGAATTACTTACAGTCCACTGAAGACTTGGTAGCTATCTAGTTAACATGCATTTTAACCCTGCATTAAACAATCCTTACATATTTACATTACCCAACTGAAAGACATAAGATGCTCTAGATGTAATGAAGCGGATTTTTTTTTTCTGACAACACATCCGGTTTTTGAAGGGTTGTTCCATTTAGCAGAGAAAGACTTCAACCACTTCAGCTTGTTAGCCTGCTCCAAAGGCCAAGGTGACACTCAAACCCAGGGGGGTGATAAAAAGAAATGGGATTAGGCCGAATCGCTTAAAATACAAAAAGAATTGTCCTCATACATATACTGTAGGTAATTCTGTATTGGTGCTGTGATGACTGCTGAAGATTTTTTCTCTTGATAGTGTCTGCCTTGAAAATACATTTATTGCAAACAAAGATATACAGTATCAGAGACATTTTTGAGTATCTGGAAAGGCTTTCAGTCAAATGTGAAGAAACCCCTGGCGTTCTCAGAATAATGTGCTGTTCTTATACCCTGGTTCTAAACATTTCAGGAAAGGGAATGCATTTTTTATTTAGCTGGGGTAATTAGAACCCAAGATAGAAGACATTTTCTTATGGAATCCATAGCATATGCATCTGTCTAAAAACAGCATTGCCTCTCATACCATCAGACCAGTTGTTTTCTGGACTATTAAGTCTTCTTATAATATGTGGCACATTAATAAACAGGGAAAGTAAGTAGCCTCTCTTCCTCTAGAACTTTAACCCCAATACACTTCAGTACATATACATCACTGTCAACTTTGTTTTGGTAGTTTCACAACCATATTGTGATTATATGCATATTGCAAATCTAAACGTAATATAGATGAGTTCAGAGTTACCAGGTGTTCCGGTGTTTTGTCAAACAAACAAATACAGTGGAATTTGAGATCCTAAGTTGCACTTACGGTAATGCACAATGACAGAAAGGTGGTGTTGTTTTTGGCTGCAGTAATTGGATGTACAGTGGAGCCCTGAGCACAAACGACCCAAAGACCCCCAAATATCCAGAAGGTGGACTAAATCTGTCAACTTTAAAAGGGCACATTGGAAAGGACTTAGACTTACACGACGACTGGATCTTAAGTCTGACGCTATTACAACAATATGGGCGTGTAAGGAAACCAGCGAGAGGTGTTCCAGGGCCTCCGTGTACGTGCAGGTAAATCAGGTAAGCTCAGTTACTGAGCCTGCTTTAGCTGATGTTAGCTAACATTAGCTTCCCTCGCTAAGTTCGGTAGTTATGCTAAGCTATCATAGTTGAGTTATGAAGATTTATAGAGTCGTATGAGAGCGAGTTCCACTTTGATCATATTTATAACAATAACTGTACCTCTATATTTGAGTTTAGCTGGTTGCTAGGGTGTTGTCATGAATAATGTTGGTTGGTTATTTAGCTAGATACTGTTTACACTCAGGATGAGCTGCTGTTGTGATTGTGGTTTGACAAAGTATCAGGACTAAGTCATCTGGTGGTCTATTTCTACTTTACAGCTCTTTCAAATTCAAATTCAGAAACATCATCAGAATCTGAAACGCAGCGCTGGAACATTCTCAGTCCCACTCAAATCATAATGCTGTTGTACCACAGTGCTGTTCAATGTTGTCCACCAGGGAAATCACATGGTAGCGTTCAGGAATTTGCATAGCAAGCTCTGGCTTTTCCATCAATTGAATTAAAATCTTCTAAAGCAAATTAAACAGCTAATTTCAATTGAAGTCATGTTTATGTAGTTTTAGTATCTAAAACTATGTGAAACCGCCAGGGATGTCCATAAGTGGTGCTTAGCCTTTAAGTGGAGGGAAACGTGTCACCACTGTGCAAAGAAAAACCAAGTATCCCCAAAATAGTAACTAACAGTAACTTTCTTAACTAACAGTGCAAGTTAATGCAAAGAGATTTAATACCAAGCGATTTTGTAGCATTTCTATTGGTCCATTTGTCATGGAACTTTCACAGCATACATAGTGCAGCAGTTGTGTTTAAACGATATAGAAAAGAATACAAATTGCTAGTAGTATGCTGATGTATTGGTAGCTATGCAGCTAAGGTTATACAATTAATGTTGATTTGTGCATGATAGACCTGCATTTTATTATCCTTTCATGTTTATGTTACCTGAATTAGCTGAAGTGTTTATTTTTATAATGATACCTCAGAGTCTTGAAGGGTTGTTCCATTTCACAGAGAAAGACTTCAACAACTACCCCATCTGTTTATTCAGTACTGATGCTGTGATGATAATTGAAGAATTCTCCACTTGACATCACTCTACGTGTAAATACATAAGTTTATTACAAAGAAAAGAACAGTATCAATTAGATGCTTCCCAATGGCTGGAGAGGTTTCTAGCCAAGGTGAAGCTCCATTAAAGTATTAGATCATCTGCTTTTATACTCTAGCTGTTTTCAGGCATTTGAGATATAACATCGTCGCAGTCCAATGAAAAATATGAATCTCCATTTTTGTTCATTTCTATTTTTTTTTTACATCATATGAACATGACAGCTGCTGTTTACATCGTGGAAAAATGTCAAGTCAAGCGGCTTTTATTGTCATACCATCTACTTACAAGTACACAGTGAGTGAAATTTCATTTCTCCAGGAACAACATGGTGCAACACAGAACAAGGAATAAAAAGTGCAAACGTGCCTTAACTAGAAACAATAAATACGATTAACAGACAGACACAGTAACCAGACAGGACAGTGCAGCACTGACACAGCACTCATTCCTGAGCATGATGGTGAAAAAAGTGCAGAGATATTTAACATACTGTGATCTGTGAGTTTACACAGTCAGATATCATACATACACACAGCAGTTACTGCGGTAGTACTGGGTAGAGGTAGAAGTAAACAGTGTAAACACAGAGACAGCAGCAATGTTCCAGACATTATCAAAAAAAAAGTGTATGTGCAAGTATAGAGTGTGTGTGTGTGTGTGTGTGTGTGTGTGTGTGTGTGCGTGTAAGTATAGAGAACATGTGTGAGGGGGTATTTAAATCGGTCCCTGTGAGTTTAAAAACCTGATAGCTTGAGGAACAAAGCTGTTGCAGAGCCCAGCAGTTGTGGCACCGATGCTCTGGTACCTTCTGCCAGACGTCAGCAGTGAAAAAAGTCCATGTGAGGGATGGATGTGGTTGTCCACAATGCTGGTGGCTTTGTGAATCCAATGTTTAGTGTAAATGTCCATGATGGAGAGGAGAGAGACCGATGTCATGGTGATTGGACCAATAGAAATGCTCCAAAATAGCTTGGAAATAATTTTGGTTCTATGGACTTACACTGAAAGCTTCTGGTATCTCCTGTAAAGTTGCTATTTTAGAAATGCTTGTTTTTCATTGGACAGCGACGATACAATAAAGATCATTTCCTCCATGAGGAACAGTGATAAACAAAGAAGCCAGGGGCCCATCTCCTATGGGATCTTAACCTTTGACATGGGCGTCTTCCTCAAAACATTCTTCATATGGGACCTATTACATCTCACACCCTTAACTAACAATGTAAGGTAATGCAAAGAAATTTAATTCCAAGGGATTTTAGAGTATTTCTATTGGTCCATTCTTCATGAAACTATCACAGGATTAAAAAAAAAAAGCAGCTATCATGTTCAAATGCTGTAGACACATGCTTTTCTATGGTAAGTGATGATATTTAAGTGATAGCATGCTAATTAAAATGTGCTACACAGACATCACCAGACAGAGACTGGGTCGGGCTATGTTTGGGTCTACCACTAAACACGGAAACGCTCACTTCATCTTTGTGTTCCAGGATGCTTAAAAAACCGCATGCTCTCGGATGATCTGGGATGATGATCGCAGATGCGGCGGCCCCGTTCTACTCCAGCTTTTGGAACAATATCAGCCGCCTTGCCTGTTTATAGCTCTACTAGGCTTTTTTTGTGGTTAATCCTCTTGCTTTTAATTAACTTAGCAAAAATCCTTAATGGTTCTGTTTTATCTCTATTATCGTGAGGCAAATCCCTTTAGTAGCTGAGAAGCGTGTATAATTTTAAGGAAATGGGTTGTGATGCTCGGTGTCATCTCCCTTTTGTTTTTCATCAGCTGCGACTAAATAAGCGAATAATTAAAGATGCCAGGAGTACGGTGGCCCGTTGGTGCATGGCACAGCAAGCCCCGCAATACAAATGTAGGAGAGAAGCATGTAAACAAATTAGAGGGACAAAAATAAATAAATAAAAACTTAAGATGTAGAAAAACAAACAATCTCACTCAATGCAACAGAGAATTAACCAACACAAAACGAAAGAGTGACAATGCAAAGTGGCCAAAGTGGTCAGCAAAGTAAAGACAAAAATTCAGAATATTTCATCCATCCATCTATTATCTTCCACTACCAAAAGGAGACCCACTTAAGCACGGGGAGAACACACTCCACAGAGAATGGCCCGGACTAACCACTACACCACCATGCCGCCTAGAATATTTAATATTTAAATATTTTTTGTCTTCACCTACACACTAGTTAAGGTGAACATATGATAATTTAGACATACAGTACGCATGCAGTTGCATGATGCTAATTGCTTTTATTAAACGTGCTATACAATTAATTTATTCAGTATTTTAAGTTGTTATATAGCGTTTAATGTAAAAAAGGTATGTGACTTTGGTTGAGTCTATCAAGTTGATTAGTAAACCTATGATTCAACCCCAAATTAAAATTAGGCATTTTCCTTTTTTTGGTGAGTTAATAAATAATTTGACGAGCTCTACTCTGATTGGCTGGTTTACTGTGACACACTACAATGATCACCCAAGCAAACAGACAGGAAAAATTATCCCCCAAGTACATAAGCTAGGTCATCATGCTATCTAGCTATCTATGCTAGTTACTTGAGGTTTGTATCAAAGACAAAGATGTACAAGTTCAGGAGAACATTGTTGACAGGAATGAAGGTGTTATACACTATACTTCCAAAAATATTCACTCACCCATCTAAACCACTGAGTTTAGGTGTCCCAGTCAAGAGATTCTGGACAATTTCATGCTCTCAACTTTGTGGAAACTGTTTGGGGGAAGGCCCCTTCCTGTTCCAACATTACTGCGCACCAGTACACATAGCAATCTCCATAAAGAGTCCTGACCTAAACCTGATAGAAAACCTTTGGGATAAATTAGAGCCAGACCTTCTCGTCCAACATCAGTGTCTGACCTCACAAATGCACTTCTGGAAGAACGGTCAGATATTCCCATAAACACACTCCTAAACAGAAACAGAAAACAAAAATAAAACAATTTATCACTAGTGACTAACATTATTTTACTTTATGTTGATGTGTAGATTCAAAAGCAAGCAGCTGGTACAGGTACAGTTTTTACTCACTATGTAACTTTCAGATTAGGATGATCTGCTTTAACCAGCAAACAGTGATAAACTTATAGCATGGCTGCTACTTACAGCTTGCTATTGTGGAGCAGCCTCTCTTCAGTCTCTCAGTCAAACACTGAGTGAAGCTGCTTAAGGTTTAGGAATTTAATTTGTCTAGGATCTTGTTAAATAATCTACATTTCAGAAATGTTCTGTTCCACCTCAAATGGTGATACAGTTGCATTCCGGCGCCTGTACATTCTGTAGCATTTAAGGTGGAATATTCAATTTAGAAGATTACCTTGTTTAAAGACGATCAGCTTGGGAAGGTTGCCAGCTTGAATTGCCAACATTTCCTTCACAGCCTGGAATGATTGATTTCGCATAGTCCACCACATTTAGTATTTTACTGGGCTTGAACATGTAAATGGGGGGGCGATGAAGACTGTTTGAGATGAGATGAAGACTGTTTGGGACTTTGGTATTGTCTTGTTTGAGATTGATGTCATGTCAGTTCTTTACACTGAACTCTCATTATTCAACTATGCCAATATTTGAATATATGGGTTTCTTTCTCGGGTACCTTCGATGGGGGTTAATGAGAACATTTGTTTTTTTGACAATCTATTATTTAAAAAAAAATAAATATGGCGTTTTTTAAAAAGTTGGAGATGGTACACAGTGAGTTATTCTTAAAACATTTGCTTAAAACAGTCCTAAAAAGACTACATTTTTATATCTCTCAGTTTTATATTCTAACTATACACCAGGTATACACACTGAGCACATACTGATTAATAATATTTGCATCAAGTTGCTTATATTATCACAGTACTTTGCAGTGCAGCGCTTGAATTATGATGCACATCATATTACCAGGTTCTCAGAAACACACAGCCCTGAAAATGACTGTGCAGCACCTCAGAGAGGCTAGCCTTGACTGAGACTTTCAAGTAAATAAGCCTATGGCTAGCTCACCAGAAGGGTTTTCTATAGAGATGGACCGATCGACGCAATCGGCCGATAGCTGATACTGATAGAGGGCGGGGCTATATGCCACGGCAGGGCTACGTGTAGTTATTAGCGAAAGGTCTAAACTGGTTTATTACCATTTTTTAACGAGCTCATGTGAAACAGCATAATATTTGTAACAAAGTTATCAGTAAATAAACAAAGTAAATCAACCTAATATCGTCAATACTGCAATCATTACATTTAGACGCCTAATTTAAAACGAAAAAAGCTAATTAAATAAATGCAGTAAATCCAGCAGTCATTAAACGCAGACTCTGTTATTTTAACCTAAAAACTGTAATCATTAAATGTAGATCTTGAATTGTTGCTGCTGTTCTGTTCGTACCGGTCAGATCTGGTCTGTATGGTGTTCTGGGTTATCTGTTTTGTGCTAGCTGCGCGTGCTAGCTCTGCTGTTTGCTGATACTCACTGTATTCAGCTGAGTGGGGTACTCTAAAAACTGTATCAGATTAGAAATGTTAAATGTTTTTGTCCTGGTTCCCCAACGAGACACAGTTAATTTTACTGATTTTAAAAATGCTCTGGATGAGTCTGTGTCACATACGACAACAAGCTGCCAGATGGACGCAACACAAAGTAAAACTGTTCTCGCGAGGCGCACCGCTTTAGTCAGTTTGTCGAAATTAAAGGGTATGTGTTTCCACCTAGTGGTTCAGATAGGAATAGCAAGGACCTGGCCTGACGGGGTTTCAATGAAACACTAGCTGGAAATACAGAAATTAAGCTCATTTATTTAACGCCATCGATCGGCTCTTGGGATCGGCTAAATATTGGCCGATCATCGATCACATATTTTGATTAAAAATCGGCCGATACCGATACATAGCCGTTCGATCTTTCCATCTCAAGTTCTCTATGATTATGACTTTCTTCTTCTATGTTTTTAATATATTCTTATGCTCCATTGAACTTTTCTAACTAAATTCCTGTAAAGCTGCTTTGTGACGACATCATCTGTTAAAAGCGCTATACAGAAAAATCTGATTTGATTTATCCACCTGTTTCAAATTCTGTGTTGTTGTGATGTAACAATTTGTCCTATCGCACTAACCTTCTCTGACTGGACGAAGCACTTTGTGTTTAGACTGCATGCAAACGTTCACCCAAATCAGATCTTTTGAGATGACGGTCTTAACTGTTATTTGCAAGTGACTGAATCTGATCTGTAACTCCATAGCAAACGTACTCGTCCCTGGATTTAACATAGCTGTTAGTCACATTGTAAATGACATGAAAGACACTTTGTAATCAGATCTGAGCAGCCAGAGCATTAAGGCCCAGACACATTCTTTAAAAATCTGATTGGAATAGCATTTTAGATTACCCCTAAAAGTGGTTGGGAACAGATTTGCCAATTTCAGTTGTTAAATGTCAAGGTGCTCAAAAAATAATCTGGCTATGCCAAAAATCAGATCTGGGATGCCAGTCTGAACAAGACCCAAAGTCTCTCCAGATAGGAGCCTCTGCTAAAGGCCTTTCTTCTCTGCCTGTGGGTTCAAATCCTGAGACATAACTAGTAGGGCTGTGTATTGGCAAGAACCTGGCGATACAATACGTATTGTGATAGTGGTAACGATTCAATATATCACGATATATTGCGATACAGCAAGCAAAGTGATATACTGTGATTACAACACTGCCATCTAGTGGTCAGAGGTTTAAACACAACACAATGATTCACTGTCTGCCAGGAACCTGTATCGATACTGTGTTCTTGCAAATCGATAAAGTATCACCAAACATATCCCGATATTTGATATTTCAATATTTTCCTACACTTCTAATAACTAGAGAAGTTACTACAAGAGTACATATTTATAATTTCATCCTTCATAAAAATTGTCCAGCCCCTCAAAAAAACCTACAACATTACACAACACAATTATACAATACACAACAACATTTAAAATCTTATTCGGTTTATATACTATATCAGGGGTAATTAATTAGAATTCAGTGAGGTCCAGTTAGAGGAAATTTCCTAAGGCCAAGTATATTTACCGTTCAGTATATTTACTGTTTAAATGCTGAACTAAATGAATTATTTATAAAGCTCCAAATATTTTTTCCCCTCACTTCAAGGAAACACAAGAGCTACATTTAAAAAAAAAACTGAATGCTTTTGCAAAAGTGCATCTTAAAGTGTTTATTTATAGAGAAAGTAAATAAAACATGTGTTTTCTTGTTAACTCAGCTTCACAGATTGACATGTTGGTTTTACAGAGCGGTATTCTCCAAAACTAGATGAGCAGGTCCATTCCAGAACCGTTCCTGATAAACACTCAGTTTTCTCTGTTCACTTTTCTGTTTTTAGAGCTCGTTATTCTTTCTGACTCGCTTTAGTCTCCGGCTACTGCTTCTAGCTTTGTACCTCGCCTGTATGTGCATGCCGCACGCTCCAATGTGCACAGGTCCAATTGGCTGAGGAGCCCTCGGTGATCTTACAGTGCACGTGATTGGTCTCTGAGTTCACTGCGCCGTAAAGCCCGTATACCGTAAAGACAAGAAAAGCTCCGCCGCTTAAAATAAACACAGTCAGAATTTAATTATTCTCAGTAGTTTATCGGTTTGGGTCCGCATTGGACAACGTCTGGGTCTGGATAGGATCCGCCTATTAGTGACCCCTGTACTATATCATTGCTGTCCAAAGAGAAAGAACTATGTCTAAAATAGTAACATTAAGGAAAAGCACAAAAACCTTCTTTACTTCAATGCAAGTTAAATGTAAAGAGGTCTTTTCAAAGAGGTTTTGAAGCATTTCTATTGGTCCATTCATCATAAAACTTTCAATGTCATGTTTAAACAATATAAAAATAAGAATGGACAAAAACTGAGACATGTTTTTCTTTAAACCAAAGCAAAGATATGACTTATAATTGAAGTAAATAACAGATTATTAACATAACAAGCCATTTCAAATGTTTGCGAAGGTATCGCACTGAGAAACTGAGTGAAACCAAGTGAAACTGCAGATCAACATTTCCAATAAATTTGAAAAAGGCATCTCTTTAAATAGTGAGCCCACGGTGATGTGATTCAGCCAGCAGGACGAGGAGGTTGATAATTGCTGCAATAAAAATCGGAGCATGTTTAGTCATAGCCTAATTCTGTCCCGTTCAGGGAGGGGGAAAAAAAACAACAAAAATAAACAAACAAATAAAAAGCGCTGTTGTTGCATTTTGTATTATTAAGAAAGACATAAGACAGAAGGCTCATCCAAGTAAACTCAAGAAACAGCTTTTTATGGATAACACCGCAGCAGCCTATAGCCTTAAGTGAATACGAGACAGAAGGGTTATTGTAGTTTGTTAACAGATGTGTTCTCAACATTCTTGCATGCATGGATACCCCACATAACCCCCCCCTCCTCCTCCACACACTCCCCCTCCATCCACCTCCACACACCAGCAGTTGTGGCTGATGTTAAGGTGAAAGCAATGAAGCAATTACAACTGATTAAACGCTGCCTTTTCTTCCTTAGCTCGTTCTAATGGAATTCATTTACTAAGGTCATGTACTCCTGTACTCTCTAAATACGACTTTCCAGTCTCCATTTTAGTGCTTAATACAGTCACGTTCACACTCAGACTGGTAATGAATGAGACAGCGACACCTTATTAACTACTGAGCTCCTGGACCACAGCAGCTGTCGACTCGCTCACTACGCAAATGAGCTCCAGCGTGCACAGGGAAACGATCGCTACTAATAGAATATTCTTATTAGGTGAAGCATTGCTATTGTAAGAAAGTCCTGTATACAATTAGCCTACCTCTTTACTCGGGTCCAAGCAAGACGCTGTGAACCTCACATTACATAGACTACGCTTCGGAGGCAAGCTGATGATTCTGGAGAGCAGAGCTGACATGATACTATCTGAAAAGTGTCATGTAAATTTAGTTTGTTATGGCACATATTAAGTATTAAATGTATTAATACAGAAAGGAGTGGTTTTACACACATCAGTATGTTTAGTTAACCCTTTCCAAGCTTCTCCTCGTGGAATCAACCGAGTATTATTTACAGTTCTCATCTAATACCTGCTTTGACTGCTCAGTACTTCATTAAGCTAAATCAAGATTGCTGCTGAAGGAACTGAACACATTCATACAATGTCTGGGGCGTCCAGGAGAAATCTGGAACTACACTTTGTTCTTCAAACTGGAGCTCAAGATATATCTACTTTTTTCTTAAGATATTTATGATACTTTGTATTGTATTAATGATTATTTATGTACATCTGTACTAATGATATCTGGTGTTCTTACTGGTGAAAATACACTTATTGATATGATAAAGGTTTCTAAACAATGAGTTTAGGTGCCAAGACTTTTGTACAGTAGTGGGAAATACATTTTGCAGCAGTTGGTACAGGTTTTAAGAAATTCATGCAAATTTCTACATACCTCAGTAATACAATCCTTGCTGACCGTGTTATGATTTTATACAATCCAGCAGTTCAGTAGTAATTTCTATTTGCGGGCCAGGTCTCTTCACAAAATCACAAGAGAAGGCTATCACATGCTATATCCAAAATACATGAAGCCAGTCTCACTGGACAGCTCAATGCACCTGGAGGGGTATCTGTTCCTGACACTACGCTTCAAAGCAATAGCTATCCCAATTTTTACCTCATCTTCTTGTATCTACACACATTGTCTGATCAGCTCCATGTATATTACAGGTACATTACTAGGTGTAGCTCTACACTTACAGGCTGTAGTCCATCTGTTTCCTGCATACTTTGCTCAGCCCCTTTCACCCTTCTTCAATAGGCAGGACTGCCCTGCGTGTCCACCTTGTAGATGTAAAATCAGAGATGACAGCTCATCTGCTGCTGCTGCACAGTTTGTGTTGGTGATTCTCTAGTCCTTCATTAATGGTCCCAGGACGCTGCCCACAGGGCACTGTTAGATGGGCATTGCTGGTTGGTGAGCTAGTCTCAGTCGAGCAGCGACACAAAGGTTTTGAAATGTGTCTGATCCACTCATACCAGTGCAATGCACTTTAACACACCACGTCAGTGTCATTGTAGTGCTGAGAGTGATCCAGCTCCCTCTGTGGTGGTCCTGTGGGGGTCCTCACGATTAAAGAACAGGGTGAAAGGAGAAACAATGCAGCAAATCAGATGGACTACAGTCTGTATGTTTAGAACTACAAAGTGTCTCAATATGGTAAGTGGAGCAGATTAAATGGATAATGTATGTAGATATAAGGAGGTGGTTTAAATATTATGACTGATAAGACAGAGACCACCCTTTCAGTCAAAACAGCTAGTAAAGATATATATTAAATAATGAGAGGCAAAACTCGAAATAGAAAATAAACCTCATCTAGCTAGGGTTGCAGTTGCAATAGGGAAGGCAGAGAAGCCCAGGGACAACTTCACAGTATCCAGGGCAATCAGAATCAGATACCACATCATCTGGTTTCTCCCTACGTTGAGAAGTAGTGGCTCTACCATGAGCTCCTCCTGCATGGCAGAGCTCCTGACTCAAGTAGAGCGTGGCCTGCCACCCTGCAGAGAAATTTGATTTCTTCCATTTGTATCCACAATCTCATTCTTTCAATCATTACCCAACACTCAAAACCTCAGGTGAATATATAGGGGTGTAGACCAACCAGTAAACAGAGCTCTGCCTTATGGCTCAGTACCTCCTCCACCACTTCAATGCGGTACAGGGGCCGAATTACTGTTGACACCAGTTCCAGCCTGCAGCAAATCTCACTCTCTCTTTGCCCATCAGTTATAAACAAGACCCTGAGATACCTCAACTCCTCCACGTGGGGCAGCTCTTCTCCCCTTACCCAGTAGAGTAGAGTAAACAGATAATAGAGGAAAAAGGCAAGTTTTAGCACTTGTACAAACACTGTGTCGTACCAGCTCAGTGCTTCCAGTATTATCCCCCTGTTCCACCAGTTCTGTGATGTACCAAATACATTCTCTGACTGGACGAAGCACTTTGTGTTCAGACGGCATTGCAAATCGTTTCCAAAATCAGATAATTTGAGACAACTGTCCTAACTTATTTGCAAGTGATCAAATCCAATTTGCCAGACATCACCAATCTATCTGCATGTGTTTCTGTTAAAATGTCTTTGGCATCTGTGACTACATAGCAACAATTCTAGCTCTTCTGTCACTCTGGATTTGACATTGTTGTTAGTCACATTGTGAATCATGCAAGACACTTTGAAATCAGATCTAAGCAGCCAGAGCATCAAGACCAAGACACATTCTATAAAAATCCAATTGGAATCGCATTTCAAACCACCTCCAGCTGTGGTACCAATTTTCAAATAAAAATTGAGTTTTTCTTTTGACAGTGAAAACTCAATATTGAAAACTAAATATTAATATAACATGCAATTTCAAGTGTTTATGAAGGTTTTGCAGGTCTTAACTGAGAAACAAAACATAGGGGCATACCATCCTATTCCAGGAAAAAAAACAAAAAAAAGCATTTTCTAAACCTAAAGTTAGAACAATTCTTAATAGATATAAAGAAAATGGAACAAGTTTGCAGAGCCAGGTAGACCACCGAAACCAGCCCCATCAACAGTACATCTTCATGCTTATGTACCATCATGCAAGCTCTGATTCTGGTCATCTGGCTGTACCAATGTTTAGGCTTCTATTCGCTTCTCTCCCTCTCTTACTATCCTCAAATCTGAGCTAACAACTTCTCTAATTACTTTAATGTTCTTTGATTTATTATTATTTCACTCTTCTCCATTAAATTGTAAAGCGTCCTTGGGTATATAAAAGGCACTGTATATATCTAACAGATTTATCATTGTCATCGTCTTCATCATTATTATTAGTATTTTATTATTATTATATTAGAGATAGCAAGAAAAAAATAAGCTTCACACATCTTGCTTCACATCTGAAAAACACATACAGGCGTTTCTGTCCATCCTTCTGCTGTGAGAAGACAACACTGCTATGGATCTGAAAGGTTGTGTAGCAGTCAAGAAGCTGTTACTGAGAAATGTGGAAATTTCACCTATTAAGGCAAATTAAATTCCTGTAGCTGGTCCTGGATTATGTGTGAGACACAAATGATCATGTATAAGCCTAAAAGTACATGGAACGTGAAGTCCTTGTCAGGTCTGGATATGTACATGAGAGTCTGAGAGTCTTGATATTTTGCAATAAGATCTACAGTCTTTCTTCTTAAGCAGTATCGGGACAGATTGACGATCCCAGAAGAAATTGCTGTCCACATTGTAGCATTGGTCAGGCCTTCCTTTCTGCTCTGCATCTCTTGTGTTTGGCTCTTTAGGGGTGTTCCACTGCATGCTCACACTCTAGAGTGGAGTAAGCCATGCTAGCACTAAATGGATTCTCTGTGATAACCTCTGAATCGCTCCCCTACCAAAATAGATACGAATGTCAATCTGAGCTTGCCTACAATGACAGTGAGCAGTCTAAGCCTATTTCCCTCAGAGTGAGGAATCGCTGCTTAATGCTTTCGATTCCTCTCAGCCGCCGCGACAGTGAGGATCATACACAACGCTGGAAATGACCTTGAGATGGAAATGGCTGATGTCATAGCCACAGCTAGCATTTTCCTGCGGAGCAAGCGTAATATTCTCGCATGATGGATAAGCTTAAAGCATGTAATTAGCTTCGAGGGTTTGCACGGGATATAATTAGTAACATATCATCTGTCAGCAGAATTTGTGCCATTGCCCACTAAAGCATTAATGCAATTTAAAGCGAAGCCCGTTTCGTACAACCACATCAATTATTTGGTAATGATTGCGCTAGATGTTCACGGAACATTTGAGTAGTCGTAAAAAAGTAAAAGGTTCCAAAAAAAGGTGATAATATAGAGCAGTGTTCCAAACCACATTTTGGTGCCTGCCCTGACCCAAAAACACCTGATCCCACTAATCTGCCAATAAAAAAGCCCATCCTGAGTTAAAAAGGGTGTGTTTTAGCAGAGAAACTCAAAAATGTGTAGGGCTGAGGGTCCTCCAGGACCTAGGGCTGGCATCCAGAGGGTCTTCTTTAAGGCTGGGAACCACTGTTCTAGAGTAGAGGAGTCCAATCACAGTGCGACTACAGGTCCTCATTCAAATTGATTCTAATTGCTCATCTGATTTGACTTGATTAATCAACTGTTCAGCCTTCAAACAACCAGTCAAACCTGCAGCTTCATTGGCCCTTTGTGGTAAAACAGGACACCACTGCACAGTTCAAAATATAAATTAAAAAAAAATAAAAATGAAATAAGTAATTAAAGTTGTTTTAAATAAGTTTGTGTCCATGCTGCCTTAATGTTAAACTATTTTTAAACTTGATGTTTCTGGGCATATTTAAAATAATTTGTATCTACACAGAGCTGGAAAGTAATGAAATACAGATATTAACATTATGCATTTAGAACACAGATCTATTCAGTCCACATTTCTTTCTCCAACGTCAATATTCAGAATGCTTAAGCAATGACAACACTGTAAAAGAAACATTGCCAGTACAGTATCAGGGTGGTTGTGGGCTGGAGGTTTGGGAACCAGCCTTGTAACCAGAAGGTTGCAAGTTCTATTCTAAGAACCGAGAAGGTCCAATTCTGCTGTGTCCGAACACAAGCGGCAAATAATTTTAAATTACTTGTTTATTAACATTTTCCTTCTAAAGAATGAGTAGACTGAAACATGCTGGTTACTGATTATCTTCGTATTACTGATCTGTTTTATCAATCTGTTTTATTAATCTTATTGTATTCTGAATTTCACTTTATGTATTGTAACATCACATTACTGAATATATTTAGGACAGTGTATTCAGTATCACTACTTTTTGCAAATATTCTGCCAAACTCTGCTCTTCAGAGCTCTCATGGGTATTCTACTTTTTTCAAGGTAAAATTTCAACATGCCTATTCAGGGAAGACTAAGGAAGGCCTTTCACCAAAGTCTTCACACTTGGCAACCTTCACAATCGTACACTGTCGTTTACAATTCTTTCCTCCTCAATCTACTAAATTTTGTGATCTGAACTTCAAAATTCTTATGTCAGAATGGAATAACTCAGACTCAGAAGACTGTTCTAGCAGACAGTGTTAATTCCTGACCAAGTTCAACAATGATTTCATAAGGGACAGAAATCTGATGGTTTATATTGGTCCATATGATCTACATGGAAATTAATTAAACCAGCAACATTTGCATGTATGTATTGGTTTCAGTTGTGTATTAAAATTATAATTGGGATTTTTTTTTTGGATAGCAAGAAGATTCAGCTAGAGCCTCACTGATCTATGGCAAAGTCAAAGTCCCAAGTTGGCTAGTCCTAAGTGTGCATTTTGGGTTTTGGCTGATCATGTCTTGGCAGTCACAGTAACATTGACAAGAACATAATCAAGTCTACATTCACTTATGAACACTAATATTGATGTTTATTTTCAAAAACATTACATTAATAAGGATTTGTTAAGGGTTTATTCAAACTAAAATGTCTAAAATATGTTCATAACCAATTCTTATGAGAAGAAAACAGATAAACCTCCATCATCAGCTGAAATAAGCCATGGGAAGCCACTTCAGCTTGCATTAGTTTGTAGTTGTTAAATCACTTTAGACTATTCTAAAAAGTTGAAACACTAATAAAATAAGGTCTTTCAAACAAATCTTCACAGCCTTGGTGCTTTGCTTTGTACCTTACTATTTAAATTTAGTGGTCACTGTTATATATGTCTTTTATCTTCATTAATTGAACATTATCAGTACCACTTGCCATAATTGTACACTTCATAGTTCCTGTTTCACCATCTCCTTGAATGGTCAGATATTGTTTGGGTGGCATGTTAGTGAGTTTTTGGAAAACCTCAGTCACTGCTGGACTGGGAACAGTCCACCAACCCAAAAATATACAGCCAACAGCACTCTGTGGGCAGCATCCTGTGACCAGTAATGAAGAACTAACCCAAACTGTGCAGCAGCAGATAAGCTATCTTCACTGGACCAGCAAGGCAGGAGTGGATAATGGAGTGAACAATAGACCAGATGAAATGGACAGGTGTACCTAATCAAGTGCTCAGTGACCATGTATATATACATACACACGCACACACACTGCTATTTGCCACCATCAATATATTCCCCATCTATCATGATTACTCCATATTGTTCATTGATTATGCGTTCATTTATTTGCTTTTTAATAAATTACTCCGCTGTCAGACACTTTGATTTTCTTACCCTCATCACTTTTTCCCCTCACTCCTAGGCTACTTTGATAGGTATAAAATATTCAACAGCCAGGGTCGTGGCAAAAGACAGCATTGATTTTGTCTTACAAGATGATGTATGACTGGGTGTTATGGTTTATTCATTAGCAAATATACCATAGTGCTACTCGATGGCCCCCCTCTCGCTAAAGCTACATCCGACACAAGACACCCCCATCTGACAACACACACACCCATCTGACAACACATTCACACAGACACACACTTTAAACTGGACTCAAACACTGCATGCTGAAATGCAGAGCCATTAAAGCCAGCAATATATTATTCTCTTATTGTACGCCTCAGCGGCTTCATTAAACTTTTACCCATGCAACATTGTGTGGAATTAGCTCGCTTTTAGGCAAAGCAGCCTGATCAATTTGTGCTGAGAGGCCCTGCGCGGAAAGTCAATATAACATATTGTGTACTATGGCAGATATGATGAGAGCCCCTGAAGGAGGAAAGTCATATATTACCAAGGCCGAGGCCTGATGCAGGCAAAACAAAGAGGCATTAAGTGGGGAGAATTAACCACGACAAACAGGGCCCTTTACTGGAACACTCAGGCCCAAATTCAATCAATTGGCTATAATGACCCAAAAATAATTGGCACAAGCGATATTTTCGGCTGATATCAGCTTTTTCCACTCATATCGGATATCAGCTCTAGCGTGTAGGCTCGGTCGGTGGGTAATTCCAAGCCGCTGCCTACATTTACACAATGCACTTAGAAAAGTCAATGCGATATGAAGAACAGCCCAAGCAACACTAACTACAAGCCAGGAGACTATTTCAGTCTGAATCCACACTGGATCAGCCACGACCATTAATATTTGCCCACAGAAAAACCAAACAAAAAAACAAACACTATTTTAGTCCGAAATGTCAAAAGCGAGACAGCATCTGGAAGAAAAATCTAAAATGTATGCATGAAAACATTGTGTGCTAATCACATTCCCAGTATTGCTGGTGCTCACAAAGCTGGAATTTTAGCCATCATGACTTGCAATATGGGTCCAAATTTCTGGATCCAGCACACTTTCCCTGCAGAGTAATACAGCCATCTGAGTCATAATAATGAATATCATCATGAATTATGAATAGCACAGTCTTCAAAATGAGAGAATTGATTAGTTGAGCAACGCATGGCTGATACCATCACCTGGAAATCAAGGCTTGAGTGCAAAGTGCAGAGAACATCGAAAGGAGGACAAAAACAGAACGTTCGTCATAAAACACCTCCTGCCTACTAACAGCATACGGCTTGAGGACAGAAATAACCTGCAATACTAACTTTCAGCAAACACTTCATATTTCATAACTTCTAGAATTCAAAACAGTTACCTGGTGTCTTCATTGCTGCTTCAGGGTTTAACAAAGGACCCGAACCACGTTTTAGCAGTCCTTAAATAATGCCTGGGCAAAAATGGGACATGCTCTGTGAGCACCAATTGGCTTTGTCCATTTTTAAGGGGAAACAGATGCTCTTTATATTTGCAGTTCTTTAAATTTGTTTGTGTTAATGATGCATGAGTTAAAGTACAAGTGGATTAATGGTAACTATCGACTCCAGTTAATGTGGTCTGGATAGAAGACTAGTTGAAGGCCTAGTCCTTCCATGTTAATGGATGAGTGTGGTAGAGGTACCAAAAAGGTGGCACGGTGGTGAGGTGGTTAGCACTGTTGCCTCCCAACAAGACGATATGGGTTCGATTCCTGGTCCAGGCTGCTCTATGTGGAGTTTGCATGTTCTCCTAATGCTTGAGTGGGTTTCCTCCCATGGTCCAAACACAGGTTGATTGGTCACTGTAAATTGCCCATAGTTGTGGGTTGTGTTAGGAAGGGCATCTGATGTAAACAGCATGCTAGATCTAGCACACAGTGTTGCCCCCTCTAGAAGGGGGGAAAAAGCAGAAAGGGGTGTGTGGTAGATGTACCAAAGCCTTGGAGAACCATTATACAAATACCCATCACTTTATTAGGTTCTCCTTCTTGTATCTACACTCATTGTCTAGTTTATCAGCTCTACTTACCTTATAGGTGCACATTTAGACTGTAGTCAATCTGTTACTCTACATACTTTGTTACCCTGTTCTTTAATGGTCAGGACCCCCACAGAGCAGGTACTATGAGGGAGGTGGATCATTCTCAGCACTACAGTGGTGGTGGTGCTGGAGTGTTTAAACCTTTCAGTGTCACTGCTGGACTGAGAATAGTCCACTAACCAGCAACATCCAGCTAACTGCTCTGTGGGCAGCGTCCTGTGAGCACTGATGAGGGATTACAGGATGATTAAACAAATTACAGAGTAAAAGAAGAGTGTCTCTGACTTTACATCTACAAGGTGGACCAACGTCTAGTAGAGTGGACAGTGAGTGGACAAATTGTTTAAAATCTCCAGCAGCACAGGTGTGCCTGATCCACTCATACCATCACGTTACACACTAGCACAACACCACCATGTGAGTGTCCCAGCAGTGCTGAGAATGATCCAACACCCAAATAATACCTGCCCTGTGGTGATCCAGAAGAACAGGATAAAAGGGGTTAATGAAGAATACAGAGAAACAGATGGACTACAGTAAGTGTAGAACTACAAACTGCTCCTATACGGTCAGTGGATCTTATAAAATGGATGATGAGTGCAAAAAGGAGGTGCTCCTCTTTATGTGGGTCCTCTTTATATTTTGTCCTTTTCCAATGTTATGCCGCAGCCCCTGCAGGAGCACCTGCCCTCACCAAAAGCAAGGTGTGACGGGGATGCAAAGGGGTTGTTTTGAAATGCACACTGTTTATAGTTAATGCAGAGGAGGAGTGGGTTTGGTTCAATGAGTGCAGCCGCTGCCGTGAATACAGCATCATTTTTAAAGACCTTCTGCCTTTAAATCATGTTTTGAAACGAACCCATGTTTTTGAAACCAGCCCATCCATCAACTAGTAGGGAACAGAGAACCAGTGCAGAATAAAACCAGCCAGATTAAAAACAATGTAAGGTAGAGCAAGTGAATGCAGTACAGTATCACAAAAGTCAACAAAAGATGTTTTCTGAAAACTTATCAAGAAAAAGAAAACAACTTCTGTTATGATCTCAAGATAAAACTCCAGACATTTATAACTACCTCATGGCCTCTCCGGACTTCAGTGGAGGAGTCACAACAGCCTATTTCTGTATGTCTGAGGTAGTTTGTAAGTATATCTGAACAGATGTATTCATTCGCAGCGTTCCATACCCATGTTATTATTTGAGTTCACAATCTCTGTCTGTTTATTTATTTATGTATTTATTTAACAACACAACCATACATCCGCTATAGCCTATAGGGATAACTTCCTAGAAAGCAGTGGGGAATCTTGGAGTCCTTCTGTCTCTTATTTTTAGTTTGTAACGGTGAGGGAGACGGAAGAGGTGGATACAAGTGCAAATGTCCTTTAATGGAGTCCAGAGTGACAGAACAGAAACTAAAAACAGATAAACAAACAAACAGAATAACAACTAACACTTTAACAAAGTAACAGAGAGACAGGAAGACAAAGTAACAGCTTGACAACAGAATAACTAATCTACAAATCACAGAACTACAAACGCTATAAATCTCAGAATAACAATCCACACGCTACAAAACACTAAATGCTGGACAAGGACAGGGACAAAACAGAAAGTATACTAAAGACACAGGAAACAGGGAACACCTGGGACCGGGAGCAGGTGAGGGGCGGAACAACAGGGTAGGGACAAGGGGGGACCACACGACCAAAACAAACAAAAGCACATGGAACATGACAGAAGACTGTAAACAAAGGCATAGACAGACAGAAGAAAGGCATAGTGAGTTCATAGTGAGTTCATAGTGAGTTCATAGTGAATGTAATAGTTCATGTTAATTATTCTTTTGAATTTAAACGCTCTTTCAATGCCTGATGGAAACTTACCCAGTCAGGATTTTTTTCTCTGTGGTTATATACAGGGAGGACACAGCTAGGTGAGTTAAATTGAAGACCATAATGATTATGAATTAACAGTGTGAAAACAACCAATTATGTTTTTAATGTGGGAGCAATTCAAATAATATTAGAAAAAGAAAACAGCTGTGACTCTATGACAGAGGTCTTTACTATAGGAAACACTGTAAAACGTTTTTCTATGTTTAGGGATGGGGCTAGGATTAGGGTCAGGGATAGGATTAGGTTTTGGGTCAAGGTTAGGATTGGGATTAGGGCCAGGCTGAGGGTTAGGATTAGGTTGTGGGTTGAGGTTAAGGTTAGGGTCAGGATTAGAATGTGGGTTAAAGTTATGTTTAGGGTTGGGGCTAGGATTAGGTTTAGGGTTGAAGTCAGGATTAGGACTAGGGTGAGGGTGAGGGCAAGAATTAGGTGTTGGGTTTAGATTAGGTTCTGGAGTAGGCCAGGATTAGGATTAGATTTTGGGTTGATTTTAAGATTGGGATTTGGGTGAGTGCTAGGATTAGGTCTTGGGTTTAGGTTAGCATTTTTTGGCTTCATGGTTGCTGCATCACTGATATGTTGGTGTTATGTTACTGAGAGTTTGATGAGCATCTATTTCATCTCTAAGAAGAACTCTCCAAATAAAACGTCAATGAGTTGTTGAGAATGGAGAGATTAAGAGACTGTTGGCTCTTTTTAATTGAGGTGAATCATGTCTGTAACCCTTACCGAGGGTTAGGTTTTGGGTTGAGGTTAGGATTAGGGTAATATTAGGTTTTGTCTAATGGAAGCCACATATTAAGACTACTAGGTCTTGGGTTTAGGTTAGCATTGGGATTAAGGACAGGCTGAGGGTTAGGTTTTGGGTTGAGGTTAGGATTAGGTTTTCGGTTTGAGTTAGGATCGGGATTAGGGCCAGGCTGAGGGTTAGGTTTTGGGTTGAGTTTAGGATTAGGGTAATATTAAGTTTTGCCTAATGAAAGCAACATATTAAGACTATTTAATTTAAACTATTAACATTACATCTACCTAATGTAAGTACATCTTCAGGATATTTGTATTGCAATGTATTCAGATTCACTGCTGCTGTTTCATTGATGTGGTGTTGATATGTTTTGGATTACATGTTACGAGTTTAATAATCATCTACAAAGGATGACTCACAATAAAGTGTAACCAATCAGTCTTCTGCTTCAACCTTCGCAACATAATTCATACACAACACAAAATATAAAAAAATGTCTACACATTTAAGGTCCAACAAAAGAAATGTTCAAAGTGTGTTATAGTTAAAGTATGTGAACGCAATTAAACATGGATCACCAGCCACATCTTCTTAGCAATAGGCCAACAATTGTGGTACTTCTTCCTAATATGCAAATGCAATCAAAGAAATGATTGCCTCAGTTAATTTGGGAAATAACAGGCAGATTAAGTTGGGTTAATGTAATAACACCTGCCTCTGCCTCTTTACATGAAACTTTCAGAGCACAGCATCCATTTCATCAGATTATTTTGTGGGGTTTAACTTGTTCACCCACCCTTTCCAGCCCTCTCCATCTTCACTAGATGTGGTCTAGCAGATCTTGCACTGCCGCATTCAAGGCCTGTCATCAAGCCAGTGCTTCATTAGGCTCTTAATTTTTTAATTGACCCTAAAGATGCAGATCAGTGAATCACGGAGTGTCTCACTTTCTGTGAGAAAATGAAGACCAGAGGAGGCCTTAATGGAAGCAGAGATGGTGGATTATAAAAGCAATGTTAGAGGAGATATACATTAGCAAAAGACCGCATGATGCTAATGAGAACACGCCAAAAGTACACAACCTATTGAACACACAGTCTGCCTGTGGAGACGGAGGCTAAGGAGCAAGAACTGCAACAGAGAGTAAGAGCATGTTGAGTCGAAATGAATGGCATAGGTTATTCTCATGAATACGATAAATACAGGAACTGTACTCTAATGAGCAAAAAACAATATTGTCACTGTCAGAAGAAAAACATTTGTCTCCATTTGTCTCCATCTCACATATCGTTCCAGTCCGTAGAAAAACGTTTTTAAATTTTTTTAATTTTTCATTTTTTTATATCATTTGAACAGCTGCTCGTTATATCCTGTAATAGTTTCATGATCAATGGACCAATAGATTATAAGTCATAACATGTCTCAAGTTTTGACATTTATGGCCTAAAGTGAGGGCCAAACGGTAACAGACACGATTCACCACAATTAAAAAGAGCCAACAGTCTCTTAATCTCTCCATTCTCAACAACTCATTGACGTTTTATTTGGAGAGTTCTAGAGATGAAATAGATGCTCATCAGACTCTCAGTAACATTACACCAACATATCAGTGATGCAGCAACCATGAAGCCAAAAACATATCGTTCCTGTCCACAGACAAACTTCAAATTTTAATTTTTTTATATCATTTGAACAGCTGCTCTTTATATCCTGTAAAAGTTTCATGATGAATTGACCAAAAGAAATGTCAATATAGTAATTATGCCCATGGAATTGAAACTTTGCTGATATGGTATTACTACATTTATGTAAGCATCACAAATTCTGTTTAAATTCTTGAAATGTCTTATAGAAAATAATCCAGTCAGGATTTTTTTTTCTTTCTGTGGTATATAGGAGAATATAACCAACTGAGCTCTTCCATTGGTTAGGGATTTAGAAGCTGAACTGAAGGCCAACAAAAATAGGAACTAACAGCGGAAACAACCAATCATGTTTTGATCGATTCTGTGACCAAACAATGCTAGAAAAAGAAAACAGCAGCAGCTCTACAGCAGAGGTCTTTACTGAAGGAGTCACTGTTAAACCTGGCGGAATTTTCCTATTTTTTGATAAGTTTTCTTCTCAAGTTTCGAGATTTATGGCCTAAATTGAGGGAAAGCTGTAACAGTCATAATTCACCACAATTAAAAAGATCCAACAAAGATCCATCTCTTAATCTCTCCATTCTCAACAATTCAGTGACGTTTTATTTGAGAGGCTTTTTTACAGATTAAATAGATGTTTAACAGTAACATAACACCAACATAAACAAATATCGCCATTTTTTTATTTTAATTTTTCTATGTCTTTTGAACACTGCTTTTTATAGCCTGTAATGGTTTCATGTTGAATGGACCAATAGTCTCTATAGACCAAATCTCTATATAGTCAGTATGCTTGTTTACTTTAAACTGTGAATATATTGTAGTACTTAATGTATTTAATCATCCTAAGTTTTGTTTGGAATAATATTTGAAATTCTCAGGAGAATATATCCATTGTTTCTGCTGTTAGGAACTAACAGCAGAAACAACCAATCATGTTTTGATTTCCAAGATGGGACCAATTCCGTAAACAAATAATGCTAGAAAAAGAAAACAGCAGCGGCTCTAGAACAAAGGTCTGTACTGAAGGAGTCACTGTAAAACTTGGCGCTAACATATTAGTTTAGAGATTTATGGCCTAAACTAAGGACCAAGCTGTAACAAACTGTAACATAGACAAAGAAGTCAGATGTGCACAGATATGGTAAAAGTGTTTACTGGTATGCGGTGTCTCCACCAACACACTACAGAGTAACAAGGCAAGGACAAGGGTCAAAACCAGAGAGCACGGAGCAAACAATCCAATAAGGCCTAGGAAAATCAAACAGTCTCCTAATCTCTCCATTCTCAACAACTCGTGATGTTTTATTTGAAGAGTCCTTTTTAGAGATGAAATAGATGCTCAACAGACTCCCAGTTACAATATCACCAATATCAGTGATGCACTAACCACGAAGATATATATATAGTTCCTGTTCATAGAAAAACATGTTTTCATTTCCATTTTTTTAATTTTCATTTTTCCTTATCATTTGAACAGCTGTTCGTTATATCTTGTAAAAGGTTCATGATGAATGGACCAATAGAAATGCTCCAAAATCCAAACATCTTCTCCTTTACTTACACTGAAAGTTAATCATGTTTTTGGCCTCTTCTGTAATATCACTACTTTGGAGACACGTGTTTTTCTTTCTTTGGATGAAATGTAGACACATGGTGACAGGATGTAAAGCGGCACTATGTAATGTTTTTGGTGAAAACTAAAAGAAGTAGCATAACGTATGGAGAAGAAAGAACACACTAAAACATGGTGTGCATGTGCTGCTGTGAGTCACCCAGTCAAGCCTAAAATAATCATCTAAAAGTCTGAGGTATGAATGGACTTAGTGGGAGCTTCTCATATGCCTTTATATATTTAATGTCACACGCTAGCATCATTCAAGTTTCAAATGAGGTTTCTTAGAATACTCTTTTAACGCACTAAAGGTCGTTAAAGGTCAGGTT
Organism: Megaleporinus macrocephalus; assembly: GCA_021613375.1. Lineage (NCBI taxonomy): Eukaryota > Metazoa > Chordata > Actinopteri > Characiformes > Anostomidae > Megaleporinus > Megaleporinus macrocephalus. Next base: position 37,887,283 of record CM038711.1, on the reverse strand, counting down.
TGTCCACTTTTAGGGGTCTGAGGCTTGTAACTGACATTACAAGACTTTCTTCTTCACTTTAGTGCAATTACATATTTCCACCAGAGAGGTCCCCATATCTCCTACATTGTGGTTTTAAAATAAAAAATTAAATGTAATAATAAATTAAAAAATGAATAATTGACTATTTTTCTATATTTTTTGATAAGATCTCCAATTAATTTGTTACATAGGTAACTATTGACTGGTCTAAGTTGTTGACTAATGAGTTAAATGTCAGTTCACTGTAATCTTTCACAAACAGGCTTCTAATTTCTTTGTGGCATCCTATTTAGAAAATATAGACAGATGAATAGAATTTCCAGCATTCATAGTAAACAAACATAAGAGTATATGGTCACATTTCAATATCTACTTAAAAATAAATCAAACAATTTTTAAGACACCTAATAAACAGCTTGCCTTCAAATGATACAGTTCTATATCCTAGAACATATTTAATAGTTTGTTAATTGTTTGTACACTGACCTTAAAAAGGTATTGCTGTACAGGAATGTTGTTTATCTGTGAAATGCATCAATTCTTTATGGATTGTGTTGGTTTTGTGAGACTGCCCTGGCCCAGCTCCACTGGACAGCAGAGCCATATGAGGCTATTAGTCCATACCTCCTACCTCTATGACCACTGCACCACGCAGAAGGCCTGTTGGTGGGTACAGCGAGAAAGAACAAACAACACTAACACCTCCTGGCACTTGGATTCAGAGCGTGCCACATTAGGGGGAACTGTTTAGTGTAAATTCCATTTAGGCCTTTCATTCTGAATCATCGCCGCCTCACTCGCGCAGAAGAGATATTATGAGATATTATATGTGCTTTACGCTACAGTGGTTGGAATTACTGTAGTCTGGCGGAGTCTGTTCTTTATTGAAATTAACTGAGTGTTTCCTTGCGCTTTCCTCTAACAATGGCAGAGTGACAAACGCTTAAATCCGTTTAGACAGTGGAGACCATTATCTCTGCTCGTGGTGATCAGCTGTAATTGAAATGCTTTATGAGAAAATGTGCTCTTTTGTCTACATTTGTTTGGCAAACACATCTAAAAGCGAGCCCTCGTTTTCTCTCACTACTTGCCGAACCATTTCCTCGACTCTTCCAAGGACTTTCCGCCGACTTTGATGGCATTTGGTCCGAGCGCCACCCGATTGTTTTGAACTGAGCGTTTGTGAAGCGCTGGCCTGCTGTCTTGAAAGAGCCATTTGATCACGTATGAATATTTGAGGGACGAGCCTGGTGGTCAGGAGGCTGATGCAGATGAAGAACATGGATCTTCACGAGGTGTGAGACAGCACAAACAAGGGTCTGATGTAACACCTCTGGGAAATCTAATAAAAGAGAATCACTTAAAACAGCAAGCTGTGAATCCTTGCCTTCATTTGCCATATTGCCGTGACTCCTGAAGGACGGGCTAACTACTTAGTCACTGCCAAGAACTTTGAAGAGCAAAGGAAACTTCAATCCATTATTTTGCAGCATTGGCGACTGCCAAAAGTAGACATCGGCTTCAGCCTCTGCAACCAGACTGACCATTCAATCAGCCTAAAACTAATAGTATCCATGAATCCATGGTTTTTGAGTTGATTGGAATGTGGGATAAGATTCTGTTTTGGAAGATCATATGATTGACCCCCATGGATTGTCCATAAACTTTAACATTTCTAAGTCAGGTTTCCTTTTTGGGAAAGCTTCTGCCATCCATGTACCACAAAAATACCACAAGAAAGACCTTTGAAGAGCAAAGAGACTCCATCATTTTGTAGCATTGGCAGCTGCCAAAAGTAGACATCGGCTTCAGCCTCTGCAACCAGACTGTCCATATAATCAGCCTAAAACTAATAGTATCCATGAACAGATGAATTAACAGATTCTTTTATGGATTTTGAGTTGATTAAAATGTGGGATATGACGCTGTTTTGGGAGATCATATGAATGGCTTCCATGGATTGTCCATAAACTTCAACATTTCTAAGTCAGCTTTACTTTTTGGGAAAGCTTCTGCCATCCATGTACCACGAAAATACCACAAAAAAGACATTTGAAAAGCAAAGGAAACTTCAATCCATCATTTTGTTGCATTGGCAACTGCCAAAAGTAGACATCAACTTCAGCCTCTGCAACAAGACTGTCCATTCAATCTGCCTAAAACTAATAGTATCCATGAACTGATAAATTAACAGGTTCCTTAAAGCTTTGTGAGTTGCTTGGTATGTGAGACATGGGATGCTGTTGTGGGAGATCATATGATTGGCTTCCATGGATTGTCCATTTACATCAACATTTCTTAGGCACGTTTAGTTTTAGGAAAGTTTCTGCCATCCATGTACAACAAAAATAAAGATACAGTCAACACTACTGGAACACAGATATGGACAGATATGTTTTTATGTGAAAAAATCACTATAAAGAAAATATTTATTCCAGTTCTGGTCCATTTTTATTGGTCCATACATCATGAACCTTTAAAATAATGCAAAGGGTTGTGTATATTTTAAAATAAAATTTAAATAAATATAAAAAAAACCACTTAAACGAAGAAAATGGTTTTGTCTCAGAAGTCCCAACAACCACTGAATATAATATCAGTTTTATTGGTACTTAATGTGTCTAGCCTTTTTATAGTCCTCCTGTTTTCTTCAGCCAAAAAATCTACAGGGATATTTTTCCACACATCCACCTTCAGTCACTGAATTTATTAGAAGTTCTAAATATTTTAGCATCACGCTACTGGCTCGGTTGGCCATGCACGTGTGGGAGGCATGGTCATGCGGAGTGACGAGTGTAGAGCCCCCTGGGAGAACACAAGACATACAGTAAGAGAGATTTAAATGATGTAAATAGTTGGGTCTGGTTGCTTAAAGCTGTGCATGTGTCCTTATGGGGCTACGCTGTGCTGGAATGTGTTTCCTGTGTGTTCTTGCTGTACGCCTCCACTACAAAATATGAAAGCTTCATAATTAAAGATGAAAATATGCTTGCACCTGGTGTCATTTAAAAAAAGACATTGCTACTGACTGGCAAGATCTCAGGGACAGCATTATTTAACAAGGCTCAAGTGGAAAATGTTCCAAAGCCCTAGAAAAGACCTAAACCATCCCTTTACAGCACAACTGGTTTGATAGATTTCAGGGGAACACAGCTAATCATTGTCAGACAGGTGCACCATGCAAGATCTCTCTCTAATGACAAGGAGGAAAATAGAAAAGCCAGTAGTCACTTGAAAACAGTTGGAGGACAAGCTGAAAGCAGCAGGAACAACAGTTACATGGATAACAATAACCAATGAACTGTACTGCTGTCAGCACACAAGGATTTGGGCAAAATTGTTTTGGATTAATGTAGGCTAATCAGATGAAATCCAAATAGTCCAGTTGGTGTTCTTTGGAGAAAGATTGATTTCAGACTTATCGCACCTCCACACACATCACACCTCCCTGCACCCAGCCTCCAGACTCATCCCACCTCCACACACTCAGCTTCCAGGCTTATCGCAGTTCCACACACCCAGCCTCCAGACTCAACCCACCTCCATACACTCAGCTTCCAGGCTCATCGCAGCTCAACACAGCCAGCCTCCAGACTTATCCCACCTCCACACACTCAGCTTCTGGGCTCATTGCAGCTCAACACACTCAGCCTCCAGACTCAACCCACCTCCATACACTCAGCTTCCAGGCTCATCGCAGCTCAACACAGCCAGCCTCCAGACTTATCCCATCTCCACACACTCAGCTTCCAGACTCATCGCACCTCCACATACATCACACTTCTATGCATCCAGCCTCCAGACTTTTCACAGCTCCACACACTAAGCCTCCAGACTCATTGTACCTTCACGCACCCAACCTCCACACACATCACAACTCCATGCACCCAGCCTCCAGACTCATTGTACCTTCACACTCCCAACCTTCAGACTCATTACACCTTCACGCACCCAACCTCCACACACATCACACCTCCATGCACCCAGCCTCCAGACTCATCCCACCTCCACACATTCAGCTTCCTGACTCATTGCAGCTTAACACACCCAGCCTCTAGACTCATCCCACCTCCACACACATCCTACCTCCACACACCTAGCCTCCAGACTCATCCCACCTCCACACACTCAGCTTCCAGACTCATCACACCTCTACACACCCAGCCTCCAGACTCATTGTACCTTCACTTACTGAGCCTCCAGACTCATCACACCTCCACGCGCCCAGCCTCCAGACTCATCACATCTCTATGCACCCACACCTAGCCTTCAGACTTATTATACCTTCACACACCCAGACTCCAGATTCATCACTCCTCTATGAACCCAGCTTTCAGGTCATCACACATCTACGCACCCAACCTCCAGACTCATCACACCTCCAGGCACCCAGCTACACAGTCATGTGATTTAGATTTTTATCTATGAGCATTACAGGAGAGCCAAAACAGACACTGATCACTCCATGACACATGACAGCCAAAAACATAACCCTGTGCACAAGGTAGCTTCATGTATTTTTACTACCACATTTTTTTCTGCAGTACCCTCACAGCTCAGTTGTCGCTTGCCTGTTCGCTTCTACAAGCAGGCAATAACTCTTCAAGACTGCTCCACCATAATACCTTCCGCAACCTGTTGTCTGTTTACCCACTATGACTGCGGTGCCTTAAAATGAATCCCATCCACAAATTATTTAGCAGATCAGGCAGGAAGCATGGGTGAACACGCCTTGTGCAGACCTGTACATTACACGTCATCAGAGCAAACATGAATAGAGCAATGCACCTGGAGATATTAGAAAAGAGTTCAATCTCATGAGCCATAAGGAGACACTCTACAACCTCAGACATACAGCCAAAATGACCTGAGACTGGTTTAAAAAAAAGTGTAGGTGTAGGAGGATTTTTAAATTCTGAGATCAGATGGGACCCCTCATAATCTTGGGAAACTGAATATCGTTTGTCTTCTGATAGTGGATGTATTGAAGCTGTAATTGCCAACAACAGCTTTCCAACAAAGTGCTAATATTAATATTATCCAAATACAAGTGTCCAAATACTTTTTAAGCATCTTTGTTAATGCTTCATACTATTAATGCATGAAACCTGAATCTTTCTTCTATCTGTAAACACACCCCACATAGCAAGCATATATTGATCTGCTGATATCACACCTTGCCCTGTTTCTCTGCTGTTGTTGGCCGTCCTGTCATTTCCATGTGCTTCTGTTTGATTTGGTTTCCTAGCTCCTCCCAGCCTCCACTCTTTTGTCAAACCCCTCGCTTGTCTACCTCCAGCTCCTCCCCTTCCCAGGTCTCCCCTTGTGTATATATACCCCTCTGTTTGCTACTTGCCCTTGTCTGGCATTGTGTTTGTATTGTGAATGTTAACTTGTGGACACCTGTATCCTGCTTGTGTTTGTGTTTCTCGGTATACTTGTTTTAGTTTTGTTATTGTTTTTAATCTTTGTGTTTTTGTTTAATCATGGATCATAGATCCACGTGAACTCTCTGTTTCGGCACCCTGCTGACTGTTTGCCACTGCTGGCCCACACTCGGACCATCTCACTAGTTTTTAATCTCCTCAAACAGATTTTAAATGTGTACAGCCTTTTACTTCAAATTAGAGTAAGACAAATAATACAAACACCTGAGAGAGAAAACAATAATGAACAGGCCTTGAAATAAAATGATTTTGCTAAACCAATAAAAAGCATAATGAAAGAAATAAAGAAGAATAAATCGTTTTGACTGTGAGCAGAAAATAAGCTATGAACAGTGACTTTCTGTCTAATACTCTGCTTAACCACCAGCAGGCCACCTAGAAACATCATGAGATGATGACTGCCCTCCTGTGCTGACAAATGCTGTTAGAAGACTGACCATCAGGGTCTCCTCCTCACCTGACACCAATCAGTTCTTCTCTTCATTTGTATCATCTGCTACACCCTCGACTGCACCACGCTTTTATCCAGATGTACCAGCACTGAGATATGACTGTTGGGACTGCTGGGACCTTTATTACTCTGACTCAGTTAGAGACTGCCTCAGTCAGAGACTGCTTCTACCTGTGCACTTTCTAAAGCTTTTACCATCCAGACTTCAAACAGAGAGAGATTCTCTCAACTTTTATTCTGATCTTATCTTATTGAACTGTTAATACTGTCTTGGAGTCTTGGTTTCTCCCAGGTTTACTTCCTCCAGTCTTGAGGGAGTCACCTCTGGCTTGCTCACGTTGTAGCTCATGTTGTAGCTGTATGTTTTCAAACTTCTGTACAGCTGCTTTGTAACACTGTTGTAAAAGTGCTAAACAAATAAACTTGATTTAAATTGAATTGAGCAAAACGTCAGTGGGCCGCCGGTTTGGCCATCAGCAGACCAACAGTGGTCTGCAATCCTTTTGCTGTCAGGTTTAAATGGATGAATAAAAGAATAAAATAATAGAATAATTAATTTAAGAATGTAAGAATGAAATAGCAGTCCTTTTACACGTCCATATCACTGCTGAACAAAACCTTGTGTTTGTAGGTTTATTGTTATTCATATTATTGACTTGACCCGAACTTACCTGTCGCTCCTTATACTTTGTGCAAATTTTAAAATATGCAAATGGACCAAAATAACTGGGCCAAAAATATGTGGGGAAAAAAATATTTAATTGATTCACATTACATGTAGGATACACTACCAATCAAAAGTTTGGACACACCTAACTGGATATATATATTATGAAGATCTTAATGTGTTGAAAGCTGAGTTTAAATAGTGAAATTGGTGCCCATGTACAAAAAGTATTTATAAAACATTCTATATAGGCCCCACCGGTTTTTCAGAACAAGATCTCAGCATGTACACTATCATCTTCAGTCCTGTTAATAAAGCAGGTCGTGTGGCTCCTCACGAAGCTGCAGGCCAGAATGTTCAAAGCATGTAAACCTGTATCAGAGCAAATGAGCTCATTTCTAAAAGACAGTCTAAACATTCTTTAAACCACAGAGTTTTACTCTGCTCCAGGAATCATTCCATATGTGTTACTGCATAATTTTGATGTCTTCACGGTTGCTTACTATTATTAGTAATACTGTAATAGTAAACCTGGTGGCACGGTGGTGTAGTGGTTAGTTTGGTGGTGTAGTGGTTAGTACGGTGGTGTAGTGGTTAGTATGGTGGTGTAGTGGTTAGTATGGGGGTGTAGTGGATAGTACGGTGGTGTAGTGGTTAGTACGGTGGTGTATTGTTAGTACGGTGGTGTAGTGGTTAGTATGGTGGTGTAGTGGTTAGTATGGTGGTGTAGTGGTTAGTACGGTGGTGTAGTGGTTAGTTTGGTGGTGTAGTGGTTAGTACGGTGGTGTAGTGGTTAGTATGGTGGTGTAGTGGTTAGTATGGGGGTGTAGTGGATAGTACGGTGGTGTAGTGGTTAGTACGGTGGTGTATTGTTAGTACGGTGGTGTAGTGGTTAGTATGGTGGTGTAGTGGTTAGTATGGTGGTGTAGTGGTTAGTACAGTGGTGTAGTGGATAGAACGGTGGTGTAGTGGTTAGTACGGTGGTGTAGTGGTTAGTACGGTGGTGTAGTGATTAGTACGGTGGTGTAGTGGTCAGTACGGTGGTGTAGTGGTCAGTATGATGGTGTAGTGGTTAGTTCGGTGGTGTAGTGGTTAGTATGGTGGTGTAGTGGTTAGTTCGGTGGTGTAGTGGTTAGTATGGTGGTGTAGTGGTTAGTATGGTGGTGTAGTGGTTAGTATGGTGGTGTAGTAGTTAGTATGGTGGTGTAGTGGTTAGTACGGTGGTGTAGTGGTTAGTATGGTGGTGTACTGGCTAGTAAGGTGGTGTAGTGGTTAGTATGGTGGTGTACTGGTTAGTAAGGTGGTGTAGTGGTTAGTATGGTGGTGTAGTGGTTAGTATGGTGGTGTACTGGCCAGTAAGGTGGTGTAGTGGTTAATACGGTGGTGTAGTGGTTAGTATGGTGGTGTAGTGGTTAGTATGGTGGTGTAGTGGTTAGTATGGTGGTGTAATGGTTAGTACGGTGGTGTAGTGGTTAGTGCGGTGGTGTAGTGGTTAGTATGGTGGTGTAGTGGTCAGTATGGTGGTGTAGTGGTTAGTACGGTGGTGTAGTGGTTAGTATGGTGGTGTAGTGGTCAGTATGGTGGTGTAGTGGTTAGTATGGTGGTGTAGTGGTCAGTATGGTGGTGTAGTGGTCAGCACTGTCTCCTCACAGCAAGACGATTTGGGTTGGATTCCTGGTCCGGGTGGTTCTGTGTGGAGTGTGTATGTTCTCTCTGTGTTTGAGTGGGTTTTCTCCGGGTACTTCGGTTTCCTCCCACAGTCCAAACACATGCATGTCAGGTTGATTAGTCACTCTAAATTGCCTGTAGGTGTGAGTGTGTGAGTGAGTGTTGGCCATGCGATGGACTGGCGAACTGTCCATGGTGTACCCCGCCTTCACCCAATGACGCTGGGATTGGCTCCAGCCCCCCTGTGAACCCGACTAGCGGGATTAAGCAGCAGATAATGGATGGATGGATAATAGTAAAACTAAAAAACCTGGGTAGGTGTGTCCAAACCTTTTCCTGACGTTTGTATGTTTGTTTGTTTTTTCCTCCTCTGAGAAGTTCTGGGATGCCAGCAGCGATAAGTTTATGTAATCGAAAGCCTGTGCATCTAAATGAACATGTTAATGGAAAATTCTGCTTGTTTTGCAGCCTTGGCTTTCAAACAGGCAGCATTTACGGCGAGATTAGAAACCATACTCTCCAGACGCCGCTCAAGGATGCTATGCTGGGGCTTTACAGGACGTGTACAGAGATGCAGAGGCTGGCCAGGCCTTAAGATGTATATAGAGAGCTGCGCATCTCTATACGTCTCGTTTGAGGAGAGGGAGATAAATAAATAACTAGATTGCTGCCTTATAAATTAAAAAAAAGCATCCAGCCTGCTTCGCAAGCATCAAAGCAGGGAATGGGGACATGAATAAAACACAAAGAGGAAAAAGAGCGACTTGACTCGCTCACCAACTCCGAGACCTCAGTTGAATATTATTAGCGAACGCGGCTCTGTACACGTTGCGCTGAACTGAACGCTAAGCTGAACCTCCAGCCCAGATGAGCTGCCTAAGCGGAGAGGCTGGGAAAAGAGGAGGACAAGGCTCGGAAAGTCAGTCTAAACCTCTAGTCTTAAAAAAATCTGGTTCTGGCTCCTGCTTTCTGCCAGTTTGTGAGTGCTAAATGAGCCGGGCCAGAGGCGGCAGCCCCCCATCCTTATCCACTGAATCAGCAGGATAAGGACGTGAGGCGTATGATTGTGCAGCTGCTGAAAGCTCGGGCCTTCTTCTCTTTTTTTTTCTCTCGCCTCCCCAGAGCCGGGCTGCGCTTGGACAGAGTAAAGATTCCCTCCCCGTTCCCACACCAGGCCGTGCGTAGCCATCCAATCCAGTGTGCACTTGAGCATGCGGTGAATTATCCTCGTTACATTTGCAGATTATGCACCGTCGCGCCAGTTCACGCAGAGGCCAGCTGCATTAAGCCACGGATTATTAACACGTCCCTCTCCTTCGGCGCTCTCACCAAATATTGATACTCCTGCTCCGCTCCAGCCAGCCAGCCAGCCAGCTGCGGATGAATCCGTGGCCCATCTGCACACAAGTTTCCGAGAGAGGCGAGCTCAACAGGCGGCGGTCTAATAATTAGACACCCTGCAACATTCCTAACCGATGACCTCTGACATCATTAACCAGTAATTCAGGCCCGGTCAAGGTCCTAATGCAAGCGCTAGCACAGTCGGAGTAATCGGTAGGTAATTAACACCGATGTATAGCCATTACAGCCTAATTGTAGGCAGCTCTGCTGCGGAAATCATACATTTGGTGGGGTGAACTGAAGGTGTGTCAACAATCCGTAACCCTAAACGCTTTGATTGAGATAATGAGTTTCGGGCTGTTGGTCAGCAGCGGTGAGTTTAAAGCAGGTTTATTTTCGCTGACGTCCAGCTCCTGCGCGCCGATATTAAGCTGAGAGGCGTTTGTCTCTATACACAAGAAAAGCAGCCCTTTCAGGCAGAACGATCCAAAAATAGACCCGTGATTGTATTTCTCTCCTGCCCAGGAATTCAGAGCACATATTCACGATCGCTGAGGAAGCCTGAAGACCCTGCGTGCCTCGGTTCTCACTCTCTCTCTCTCTCTCTCTCTCTCTCTCTCTCTCTCTTTCTTCTCAGTTCCTTTATCTCTCACGCTCTTTTCTTTCTTTCTACCTCGCTGGCTTGTTCTATATAATTCTCTTTCTAATTCTCTCTCTCTCTCTCTCTCTCTCTCTCTCTCTCTCTCTTTCTTGCTCACTCACAATCTCTTCATTCTTTTATTTCGGTCTGTCCTCTTCTCTACCTCTATCACAGTCTTAGTATCTCTCTTGTTCTCTACTACTCTCTCTTCTCTTTCTTCTCAGTTTCTTTATCTCTCACTGTCTTTTCTTTCTTTCTACTTGCTGGCTTGTTCTATCTAATTCTCTTTCTAATTTTATTTCTTTCTCTCTCTCTTTCACGCTTACTCACAATCTCTTCATTCTTTTCTTTCTGTCTGTCCTCTTCTTTTCCTCTATCTCAGTCATAGTATCTCTCTTGTTCTCTACTACTCTCTGCTCCTTTCTTCCTTTCTTCTCAGTTTCCTGTACTGTCTTTTCTTTCTTTCTGCCTCACTGGCTTGTTCTATCTTATTTTCTTTGTTTCTCTCATTCTCTCTTTCTCTCTTTCGCTCACTCACAATCTCTTTATTCTTCTCTTTTGTCTGTCCTCTTTTCTACCACTATCTCAGTCTTAGTATCTCTCTTGTTCTCTACTACTTTCTCTTCTTTCTTTCTCTCAGTTTCTGTATCTCTCACTGTCTTTTCTTTCTTTACTACCTCGCTGGCTTGTTCTATCTTATTGTCTTTGTTTCTCTCTCTCTCTATCTTTTGCTTAGTCTTTCTCGCTCACTTACAATTTCTTCATTCTTTTCTTTCTGTCTGCCCTCTACTCTTCCTCTATCTCAGTCTTAGTATCTCTCTTGTTCTCTACTACTCTCTGCTCCTTTCTTCTCAGTTTACTGCATTGTCTCAATCTTAGTATTTCTCTTGTTTTTTACTCACACTCTTCTTTATCTCATTTTGTTTATTTATCTCTCACTGTCTTTTCTTTCTTTTCTACCTCGCTGGCTTGTTCTATCTTATTTTCTTTGTCTCTCTATCTTTTTTTTGTTCTCACTCATTTGCAATCTCTTCATTCTTTTCTTTCTGTCTGTTATCTTCTTTTCCTCTATCTTAGTATCTCAGTTTTTTCTCTACTACTCTCTCTTCTTACTTTCATTTTCTTTCTTTATCTCTCTGTCTTTTCTTTCTACCTTGCTGACTTATTCTATCATATTTTCTTTCTCCTCTTCTCTTCTTATATCTCAATCTCTATCGCGCTCGCTTCTTTCTATCATTTTCTCACTTTCTCCTCAGTTTCTTTATCTTACTGTTCACAGTTTCTTTATCTCACTGTTCTCTGGATCTTATTTTCTTTGTCTCTTTCTCTCTCTCACTTATCTCTCTTATTTTCTCTCATCTATTTCTTTCTCATCTTCTCTTCCTCTGTCCCAATCTTAGCATCTCTTTTTCTTTGCTGCTCTTTCTTCTTTCTTTCATTTTCTCACTGTCTCTCTTCCCTCAGTTTCTTTCTCATTCTTTATCTTTCTCATTGACTCATTCTCTCTGTTTTTTGTTTCTCTCTGTTCTATTCTTTCTTGCTTGCTCACTATTTTTTTGTCTTTCTCCTCTGTCCTCTATTTCTTTGTTTCATTTCTTATGTTCTCTCCTTATTTCTTTCTGTTTTCCTATATTTCTCTCTCATTTATTTACTGTCTTTTGTCTGTCTGCAGCTCCTAATCTTAAGCTTGGTCTATCTCTACTCCTCTCTCTTTCTATCACTCTCTCTTGTGTTTTTTTTCCTCTCTCCTATTTAATCATTCTCTCTCTCTCCTTCCTCTATTTCTCTCTCCCCATGTTTTTTTCCCTTTATTGTCTTACTGGCCAGCATGTCTTTCTTAGTCTCGCTCTTGTTTTTACTGTTCTCTCTTTCTCATTTTCTCTCTTTCTTTCTCTTATTGATATTTTTTCTTCTTTCTTTCTTCTATTGGTCTTTCTTAACCCTCTCTCAGCCTTTTCCCTTAAAATCTCTGTATCTCAGGTTTAGTCTCTATTGCTCCCTTTTACTTTTCTTTCTTCTCCCTACTTCTCTCTCTTCTCTCTCTTCTTTCTCTTTCTACTTCTCTATCTCCTATATTTCTTTCTCTCCTCTCAGTTTTAGGCTTAGTCTGTCTCTATTGTCTTCTCATTTTTATTCTCAACATGTCTTGCTCTTGTTCTTTACTACTCTCTCCTCTTTCTCATATTCTCCCTTTCTTTGTCTCTGTGGTATTCTTTCTTTCTTTCTTTTTTTCTTTCTCCTACTCTCAGTCTCTCTCGATCACTCTCCTTCTGACTAATATATATCTCACTCTCTCAAGCTTAGTCTCTTGTTCTCTACTTCTTAATTTTTTGCTCTTTCACTTGTTCTCTCTTCTCTATTTCTCTAAGATCTCTACCTCTCTTTTTTACTTCTTATACTGTCTCCTCAATTTCTTTCTCTCATCTATCTCGAGCTCAGTCTTTTGTTCTGTACTGCTCTCTCCTTTTGGTTTTTATTACTCCTTCTCTTCTATTACTATGTTTCTATCTTTCACTCCCCCACTTTTCTGTCTCTTCTAGTTATTACTCGTCTTATTCGTCTCTCTCTTGTTCTCTACTGCTCTCTCTCTCTTTCTTCCTTTGTTTCACATGTTCTCTTGCTCTTTACTATATATTTCTCTCTCTCTCTCTCTCTGCACCTTCTCTTTTTCTTCTACGGAAATGAGGTGTGCAGATTTCAGAATTATCTCCCGCCTTCCTGGACCGACCCCTCAGCAGGCCGTTGTCATGGAAATGATTCCACAGAGCATGACCTGCACTAACGGAGTCACTCAGAATCACTGAAGCGACCACATTAAAGAGAGAGCGAGGACAGCAGGGGAAGAGAGAGATACAGCATGCAGTCCATCATTAATCACGCTACTGCTTTTTTCCCCCCTCTTTCCTTCCCTGGACACTGAAGCGGGGCAATACAGAACCACAGCCACTTTCAAACAGCAGAGTTTAGGGCTGGACTTCACAGCAGGGTCCTCCAGTGATGCACACACACCAGACTCTGTTCACGGAATGATCATTCACACTGATGTTTTACACTCGATCGTTATTACTTATCAAAGTCCCCAGTTTACATGATCAGACCAGTCACACTCTTTCAGGTCACACACACACAGTCCTGACGAGTGGTTCTGATTCTAAGAGCTTCTACAGTCTGCTACATTGTAGGATTTCTCACAAACTAACATGACTTTAGTTAAAAACAAACATGACAGACTGGAGGGGTATAGACTGAACTACAGACACCTCACAACTGTTTAAGATCAGACAGATATTAATAGAGCCTGAACAGTCTTAGGCTTAATCTATCTCTTCTTTTCTGATGCTCTCTCTTTCTCTACTTCTTAAATTTTCTTGCTCTTCCATTTATTACTGCTTTCTTTCTTTCTCTGTCTATTTCTTCATCTCTTCTGCTTTATCTTTTACTCTTTCATTTCTCATTTCTCCTTCTCTCTTTTTTACTTCTCCAATTCTACTCTCCAAGTCTCCTCAATTTCTTTCTCTCATTTGTCTCCAGCTTAGTCCTTTGTTCTCTGCTGCCCTCTCTCCTTTTTGCTTTCTTTTTTTTATCATCGTTTAAGATCACCCTGATACTGAGTGACATTTGGCCTGAAACTCCACTGCTTATTCTTTCTTTCTTTCTTTCTTTCTTTCTTTCTTTCTTTCCTTATCTATATCATTCCCATACTCTTTAAAGCTTGCTGTTTCTCTTCTTTTCAAATGCCTCATTATTCAATCTTTTCTTGTTCTCTTTCTTTTATTTCTATTTTTACCTCTCTCTCTATCTTTCACTTCCCTCCGATTCTTTCTCTCGTCTTTTATTCTCTACTGCCCTCTCTCCAGGTTAAAATCATTGATATCAAATTACCTTTGGCCTGAAAGGTTTCAAGCTTAGTCTATCTCTTTTTCTCCACTGTGTGCTCTCTTTTCTTACTGTTATTTTATCTCTTTCTTTCTTTCTTTCTTTCTTTCTTTCTTTCTCATGCACTTTCTCTCCATCTTTGTCATACTCTTTCAAGCTTGCTGTAGCTCCTCTTTTCTACTGCTTTAGTCTTTCACTTGTTCTCTCTCCTCTATTTCTATTTTTACCGCTCTATCTTTTACTTCCCTCCAATTCTTTTTCTCAACTTTTATTCTCTACTACTCTCCCTCTGTTTTCCCTTTCTCTTTTTTATCATAGGTTAAAATCACCTGGATATCAAGTGACTTTTGGCCTGAAATGTTTCAAGCTTAGTCCATCTCTTATTCTCCACTGTGCGCTCTCTCTTTTTACTTTTATTTTCTTTCTTTCTTTCTTTCTTGCTTTCTCTCATCCAGTCTCTCTCAATCACTTGCTCTCTTCTATTTATTTCTCTTACTCTCTTAAACTTTATTAAACTCTATTTCTTTCTATTTCTCTACTGCTTTATATTTTCAGTCTTTCACATGTTCTCTCTCCTCTATTTCTTTATATTTATTTCTCACTATCTCTTTGTTACTTCTCTTTCTGTCTCCTATTCTGTCTCCTTGATTTTTTCCTCTCATCTGTCTCAAGCTTAGTGTTTTGTTCTCTTCTGCTCTCTTCTTTTTGTTCTTTCTCTGTTTAATCATCGTTTAGGATCACCCTAATTTTGAGTGACCTTTGGCCTTAAAATTAGCCTGATTATTCTGTATTGTGTGCTCAGTAATGGCTTGGAGCTCAAATACGAAAGTACAGTTGTGTAATAAAGCCCAACGTGAAGTGATAGGAGTCTAAAACAAGGACAAAAATTAAAATACTCTTAATAAATTTGATCAGACTATTAGTTTCTAAAGCCGCCATTAAAACCTGACAAAGCATTCGGTCATCTGAGAGGTTCACTGCATCCTGCTGGGGTTTTCAGCTCTCACTGTCACTGCTGGACTGAGAATAGTCCACCAACCTTAGCAACCTGTGACCACTGATGAAGGACTAGAGGATGACCAACACAAACTGTGCAGTAACAGATCAGCATCTGACATTGCATGTACAAGGTGGACCAGCAATGTAGGAGTATCTAACAGAGTGGACAATGAGTGGGCACAGTGTTCAAAAACTGTAATCCACTGCACCAACACAAGTCACACTTACACACCACCACCGTCCGTGTCACTGCAGTACTGAAAATGATCCAGCACTAGGGGTGGGTGATACGGCCCTACAATAATATCACAATATTTCATGGTATTTTTGTGATAACAATATTCTTGGCGAAATGACAAAACATTGAATTAAAAAAAAATATTTTAAAAATACACTACTGCATTAAATGAAAATTACATTTTATTATTGCATATGATATGATATGGCAAACCCCTAACTGAGATATTAAAAAATACAAGCATTTTCATCAGATTGTAACAGAGGTCAATGATCCAGAATGTCACGATACTAAATAATGCACTCCAAATATCTCCATATATCCAGGACTGAAATAAAGTGAATGATACTGGACAGATAAAATCTGTCTCTAGTAGATATATAATGGGAAATGATAAAAGTGTGAATTTTTCTTTTGCTAAAAACAGTAAAAGTAGTATCCTGATGTGATAATTAGAGATGGGTGATATGGTCTGATATTTCAGGGTATAATATTGTTCAAGATATTCAAAAATGTTGGCGATATTATTGTGTACGATACAATATGGCATACCCCTATCCAGCACCCAAATAATACCTGTTCTGTGGTGTTTCTGTGGGGGTCCTGACCATTGAAGAAGGAGTAACAAAGTATACAGAGAAACAGATGGACTACGGTCTGTAATTGTAGAATCACAAAGTGCTACTATAAGGCCAGTGGAGTTGATAAAATCTACAATCAGTGTAGATACAGTGTGGAGACAAGTTAGATCTCTCTAATAAGGTGCCCACTGACTGTATATGAATGCTAAACTGCAAACCTTAGCTTATTTAATTAGCTTAAAATTCACCATCAAAGTCATATGATTTGTATAAACTGCACACAAAGGCTGATACAGATCAGTTTGCAAAAGCAAAACCTTCCAGCAGATATAAATCCCTGCCTGCCTTCACCCAACCACTTGATTTGTGCTTCCACTGAGCAGGGCATAAAAGAAAGCAGAGATAAAACAAAGGTGAGGGTCATCGGGTTCTTGTTTGGTTTCATGGAAATCTTTGCGAGTCTGCTCTCATCCTCGGTCAACAAACTGCCTCCCGTATGATGACACATTTAAGCCAGTGACGTCAATAGAGCTCAGTGGAGGGCAGTGACGGTCACGCTTTGGCCCTGCCAACAAGCAGGACCTAAACAGCATGGTACACTGCAGGTCAGCTCAGCTAACCTGGGGACGCAGGATAAGGGATTATTTTATCATAGCATTAGCATTTCAGAGACTGATTTTATAACTGATCCACAGCGCAACATATATACCCGCATTATGCTGCTCACACTGACCACCGAGTGCAGCCAAATAACAGGCCAAATAGGCTTCAAACAAAAGAACTTATTAAAAACATACTACACAGTTTTATATATACTGGTTTTAAACCGTAAGAAGCATTGAAGTCAGCCTAAAACTGCTGCCTATTTAAAAAAATATGGCATATGAATATCTGTATATGTATATGTATTAAATTCTGGCTTCTACAAACAAGAAAGTGAACATGGTTAGATATATTATGTAGGTCTATGTTTATGTGCCAAAGCCAGTAAGTCAAGCTCAGAGGTGCCATTTAACATTTAACCCCAACATGGTACTACAGTGGAACACAGCCTGGGTATTATTAGGTATCAAACATGTATGTACTGTATGTAACCTTGTATTATATTCTCTTCTCTCCAGGTGTTTCTGTCTGGCTAGGTATTCCTAGGTACTACACTTGTACTGTATCTAACTATGTACTTTGTTGTTATCTCTCTAGGTATCAGCACTGGTCTTTGTTTGTGGCAGAGTTTGGGCTGAAGAGTAGTTTGGACTTAAACCTGTTTATACTTACTAGCGATACATACTCTGAACGAACACAAAGCAGTTTCTACTAAATGCTATAAATGTAAACATAATGATGCAAATAGATGGCTAGAAGTTTCATAAACATGCTTTTGTCCACACAGAGGTCATTTTTATGCAAGGTGTAATGCTGTAACATGTTCTAATCAAGCTTTATAATAATTATTGATAATAACTTTAGTGTTTTATTGCTTTAACAACACAAGCTAAGCAAAGCCCTTCTAATGCACAGCATGGGTCAAACTTGATTTAATTGTGTGTATTGAGTATGTCTTTGGTATATCTATTAAAATCAGTTTATTTCATTGTTTAATGTTTCATGTGTTCATTAAAAATCTTGATTTTAACCGTAAATCATTATTTTAATTCGTATTACAAAAATAGTTGTAAATATGTTTCTGACTGCAAATGTTTACAAATGTCAACAGTTCCTATCAAATTCCATACTGAATACATAAGGGTTAATTCTGACCCATGTTGTGTGTTAGAAGGGCAGTAATACAAAAAGGATTTTTAATAAAAAAGTAAAAAATATAAGTAAAATAAGAATTTATGATTATCAAAAACAAATCAATAGAGGAATGCATAAATAGAGAAAGCTTGAAGGATGAAATTAATTTATTGCAAAGATATAAAAAAAAATAATAAAATCTCAGTCGGGTCACTTTTGATCCAGGTTGTGCATCAGAGGGTTAAGGGTGAAAGGAACACAGAGTGAAACAGTAAAAACATTTGTGTGATACTAAATTTGAGTGTAATATTAAACATCTCGCACAGCTTGAATTAAAAATATAGATGTGCTAACTAATACAAATGCTTGGACCTATCTGAGACCCACTGTGTGGGCGTGGCTTACGAACAGCCTGATCAACAGCGTTCTCTCCAACACGGCGTTCAATCCCTCATACAAAACTAAAACACCCCCTTTTTTTACACACACTAGGGGACCGTGGGACTTGCCCAGAGCAGTGGGCAACCCTATCCACAGTGCCCAGGGAACAGTTGGGGCTTAGGTGCCTTGCTCAAGGGCACTTCAGTCATTTGCTGTCGGTCAAGGGGATTAAACCAGTGACCTTCTGGTCACAAGACTAGATCCCTTAGCCTAAGCCCAAGACTTCCCCCCAATGGTGGCAATGAATGAAGGAATTAACAGGCCACTACCAACATGAGATCTGGCCTGATCGCTTTTGGTTATGCTGGTTAGCTTTAGCTCATCAACTTTCTCTGACTCTGTAACTGTTTTGTGTGGGCGGGGCCAGAGATGTTAGCCTCGTGATTGGATAAGGAATGCTCATGGAAGCATTATCCAAGATTAAGACCACCCAGTTTACATGGAGAGGAGAGAAATACGGTGAAACATGGTTGGAAAGTATTCATAAGACATGCTTATGTCTATTGTGGCCTAGAGGGACAAGACGGACTTAATTAGAAAGACAACACAGATTTAGGTTCCCTGGAGCTTTGAAATGCAACACATCAGTGTTTGATGTCATAACGGCTTATGTCACATGCTTATTTTCCCCAAACGTGCACTAGTTAGCCGTTATTACATCAAACATTATGGCACATGTTATGACAACCTGTAATCCTTACATGACACTGTTATTTTTGTCTGTTGTAATTAGAATTCTCTCATCTGGCAACTCATTATGACAGCGTTATGTGGTAGGGGTTAAACAAAGTGTTGCCAGAACATATGTTTGTATGTAATTTCTGCTTTAATGAAAGGAAAAGACTGTCTAAAACCAAATTCTACTAAATCATTCCTAGATTGTTCTTGACAGAGGCACGGAAGATGAAGGAACTGTATATAAAACCGAAAGGCGTTCCCAACAGCGAGAACTTGAAAGCTGAGGAACCTCAAAAGGCCTCCAACTCTAATATCATGGGAGACGAATATGATCTGCTGTGAGACTCCTGCCATCAGAGCTGCTGCCTGTGACATATTTACAGCATTATTTCTGAGAGGCAGGAAACACTAACGCTTAGTGTTGCACAATCAAAAGGCAACTGCTCTAACTGCCCAGAGGTACTTTTTTTATTAGCACCCTGAAAGATTTATATGCGGCTTTACGAGCCCATTTCATTGCTTTCTTATTAGAGCAGAACAGGTGGAAACATGGCGGAGCCCCTGTTTAATGTGGGCTGAATGGGGGAGAGATGACAGGCCAACGGGGCTGGAATTAAAGCCTGTGAGGAGAATCCTTAATGGGTAACTTGCCTCTAATCGCCATCCGCCGCTAAATAGAATGATTTTTATCCTGCTTTCAGCAGACAAGCCCAGTCATGTACGTCTAGGCCTACTAATTCTCCATCTTGTCCTCAATCCCAAAGCCAAACACACCGTGACTGCTTCTCAGTGTAATGTTTACTTGTTGGTTTATGAATTCCAAAGAAATCTTCAATTTTCAAAAAGAGGAGATTTTCATAAACTTAATCTCTTAGACTCGACCTAGGCATATGGTTATAGGGGAAACTTACACACTTCAGGTGGTTCTTTAAGGATTCCTTAGTAGAGACAATGGCTCTGTTTAAAACTATGAGCTCCAAGGGCACAGAACTAGCATGGACAGAAGTAACACGTCCCCACCAATATCCAGGGACTATTAAATTTTCCCCACCAATAATTTTATCCCCTCCAAAAAAACAGATCTGTCAATGTCTCTTTAACCTAGAGGTGCAGAAAGGGTTAAATCACGTTCTCTGCTTGAGTCCTTCCTCACCATAACACATATGGCCAGTATGATTGGCTGAGCCCTCCCCTGCTGTTACGTTTGGTTGTTAGCAGCGCCCAGCATACACAGCATACACAGCGCACAGCATACAGCAGGCTAACATCGTCTTTAGCTATGAATAACATGGTTTGGAAATCTAACTTCAGTTTAAACTCTCTATGTCAGAGTCCTGTATCAGTTGCACCATGGAGGGTGGTGCACGTCAGTGTTTGGGGTAGATTCATAGGTCCCCACCAATGTCAAGAGCAATTCTACGCCCTTGATAAGCTAGATAAGCTAGATTATCTATCTATCTATCTATCTATCTATCTATCTATCTATCTATCTATCTATCTATCTATCTATCTATCTATCTATCTATCTATCTATCTATCTATCTATCTATCTATCTATCTATCCATCCATCCATCTATCCATCTATCGGATTATTGGACTGATAGAAACAATTAGAAAATTATTTCTAATAAAGCCTACAGTATTTGCATTACCTTACATCGAAAGTGAAGAAGGTTTTTGGCCTCTCCAGTAAACATACTATTTTGGCTATACTACGTTTTTCAACAACATGTGACGATGTCAGTGCTCTGGACACATCACCAGCCGATTCAAAACCCCTTAGCTACAGACAGTACAGACGTCATAAAGACAATGCACACAGTTCTTACCTGGTTCCAGTAGAAATGGTGGCACGGGAGCCATCTGGACACTTAAGGTCTAGGTAGAGACTAAGGGTTGTCCTGGGAATGGGGGTTTGGGGTACCTGTAGGCAGAAGAATTGCATTATTGTACATAGCTCTTCAAACATCTACAAATGCATACATGCCTGTGTAAATAGTAGTAAATGTAACTATTGTACATACTGAATTAGACGCTTTTGTTGTGCACCTGCCAGTAAAACTGATCACCGATTGGTCAGTCCAGGGAGGGTGGAACGTTATAAAACTGCAGGTAAGCACAGTGTTATGGAAACAAACTGGTAGAGTCTGTGCTTGAGAGACTGTGCTTAAGTGAGTATTACTTCTGAGAAACTGAACGTTTACTGTGGACAGTAGTGGTGGCAGCTGATAGTCCACCAAAGCTCATCGCCTACCAGCGTAGAAGTGTACATAGTTGTATATTCTATATATATCATTTCGTTTTCATTTTGTATCAGTCTTTCGTTTGTGCTTTCGTGTGTTTAATGTCGGTGCTGTCACAAGTCTACTGCTACAAGTCTTAACCATCTGGTATATAATCACTGCATTATATAAAGATTCCTCAAACATAAAAAAAAAGTTTTACACACTCCATGTATTTTACTAAAACTAGTTATTAAGTCCACTTAAAAAATAAAAGGCAGGTTCTTATTATGTCTTAAGCATTTACCTTAAAAAAAATATCCACTTATATGTTGTCAGCTCAGCATACATTCAAACCTTCTACGGTGCTCCAGTAAATCCATTGGTGGAGCTATAACACAATTATATCTTGACATTAAGTTGAAATTATTTTTATTGAATTATAAAATGCATAGCAGTTTTGCGGTTGCCAATTAAACCAGGGCTAAGCACCATAATAGTTATGAGCTATTTAGGATTGGAATTTAGAACCAGCAGAATTTGACTTTTAACCCATCAGTGCAGTAAAACACCCACATATACACACTCACTAGGGGGCAGCCCTATCCACAGTGCCCAGGAAGCAATTGGGGTTTAAGTGCCTTGCTAGAGTGCACATCAGTCGTGTGCTGTTGGTCCAGGGGATTGAACCGGTGACCTTCGAGGCCCACAACTGCTCCTCATGGCCATTTTCAGCTTATGATTTATCTAGAACCTATTTTGGTGTAAATTAGTTGAAATGTCTTGATATTAAACACAATTTTACCCAAAATAATAAACATTTACCACACTTCTTCAGACAGTACCTAAAACCTGCTGGGCATGCCAGGGTAATTTGGAACTCACCATCATGCTACACAAAATTATCACCTGGAGAATTTACAAGCACAGCGAAGCAGAGTGGAGCCTAGAGCACTGGGCTGGTCTGAACAGGTGTACTTCCAGGTCAGGTCAGAGGGAAGAGAACCCTTAATGTCTCGCAAGGCAACAAACCCTTAAACATCAATGCGCCCCCATGTGGTCGGTCTTGGACATGCAGATAATGCATGAGTTAACACAGACAAGTGGTCACAGACGGACACAGAAAGATTATTATGACCAGGGGTCATAACACAGGGTCACAACACCTTTTTACACTACAGGATTTGGACTACCTGGCGGGTCCTGGCAGTAGTAGTGCTTGCTGTCTTTCAGATATCTGTAAAGCATCAGCGAGTTCTTCAGGTTGCAT
Organism: Megaleporinus macrocephalus; assembly: GCA_021613375.1. Classification (NCBI taxonomy): domain Eukaryota; kingdom Metazoa; phylum Chordata; class Actinopteri; order Characiformes; family Anostomidae; genus Megaleporinus; species Megaleporinus macrocephalus. Next base: position 37,865,005 of record CM038711.1, on the reverse strand, counting down.
CATTAAACAATACGAAAATAGTGATTGAGAGTCGATTTGAGAGCCATGACCGAATATCAATTTGCCACTGAACCGTTGCGTTTCTGAGCGAACTCCAAACATCGTTGGCAAGCGGAAAATCAGGGGTAAAATTGTGTGGTGTGAACACAGCTTTACTTGAATGATGACTCAAGGGACCGTAAAATAAGTGTTACCAAATACATTTTTATAGCTGTATTTTTGATAATGTAGTGCTCACCTAACCAGTACTAGGGGTGGGTCAGTACTGGAATAGTGTTGTTTCTGGAAACATACTGGAATAATGTTAATATGAATTTGTTTGCACATCATGAAATAAGGCCAAAAAGAAAAAGAGATACAAACGGATCTGCCTCCAACTTGAATCATTTTTATAAACTCTTTTTTTTTATAAAAAAAAAAAAACAGCTTATATTGGGAATTATTATTATTATTATTATTATTATTATTATTATTATTATTATTATTATTATTATTTGTATTATTATTATTTGTATTATTATTATTATTATTATTATTATTATTATTATTATTATTATTATTATGCTGTACCATTGTTGTCTAAATAGATAACATTATTGTGATATAAATTTGAGTCAGTATCTCACTCTCCACCCTCTCTGCTAACTGAAACCTGAGAAACCCGAGATGTCCTCAAAGAAAGAAAGATATGAGCGAGAGCTAGAAGAAGAAGAAGGAGGGAGGATAGGATAAAGAATGAGAAGGGGGATGTGATGATTATTTATATTGACAACAAGCCTTAGAGGGCTGGTTAGCCTTGCATGCCCCCTTCTTGCCCTGAAGCCTTGTAGCCCAGTTTGCAGGAAGACGGCAGGAGTCATGCTGAAAACTGCTCTCGCCCTCAATGTTCTCACGTCGCTCATTTTCTCTGCTGAGAAACAACACACTGGTACCTCATCAAATTCTGACATCACCTCGTCACAGGGGAGGAGGACACACTCGATTTGACGGGCTAATTGCGTGTGGCATAATTAATCAATGCCTTCTGAACACCACTTTCCCCTCGTAGTCTCTCACACACACACACACACACACAGAGGTAGACAGACTGACACAGACAGACACTGAGACACAAACTCACTCCTAATGAGTTATGATCTCACCCTTTGCGCAAAGGGTAATTCAATAATTTTGACTTATGTGTTCTTCTTGATCATCATATTTATTCATTATGGGTGGGTGCGTGTCTCTTAGAAAGATGCATATAGTGTACTATAATTCATAATCTGTGTGTTTATAATAGAGGTGTCACCAGCAGTGCACTGTGGCTTAGCCAACAAGGAGGGCGGTGCTCATTTCAACTCCACTGATCCAGTCACCATAAGGCCTATAATAAGAGTTGGGTCATCCAGTCTTGTTTTAGACTCTGCTGCCTTGCCCTATCCACACAGTGTCACTGACACCAAGGCCCACTGTTGCATAGCACCACAGTGGCTTATTATGGTTGCACATTGCAAGCAATGCTTTTTCGCCAGACCTTTGCCGTATAACTCATCACACAGATTTTGAAATGCCAGTTTCGTTCCAACTCCAGATTGTCTGGTCTGACTGTGTGATTCTGGCTCGTATACAGCTTTTTGATTGGATGCACAGATCCCATAGAGAATGAATAGAATGGAAAAGTACACGCCAATCTCCTGAACTTCTGCTTAACACAATTTCACATATACTGACTCAGGGCAGACCCCTGACCATGACTGTAGGGTTGGTTTGACCCGCACTCCTCTGTTTGTCGTTTTTTTCCCCATCACCCTTTTTTCCATCCTGCGTTCCAATCTGAAAATGCACTTTTCTAGTTTGCGTTTAGTCTTCTACTACCTACCTGATTACATGTACGCTTCAGTGGGTATCAACAGCAGTGTGGCTTTGCCAACAAGGAGGGCGGTTCTCATTTAATTTCAACTCCACTGATCCAGTCACTATAAGACATTTAGACTTGGGTCATCTAGTCTTTCATTGGACTTTGCTGCCTTGCCCTATCCACACAGTGTCACCTACGCCACGCCTGACTGTTGCTTAGCACTACTGTTGCTTGTTTGTATTTAGTATTCTACAACCTAGCTGATGAAATGTATGCTTTCAGGAATATCCACAGCAGTGCAGTGTGGCGTTGCCAATGGACGACGCTTATTTCAACTCAACTGATCCAGTCACTATAAGGAAATAAGACTTGGGTCATCTAGTCTTTTATCAGACTCTGCTGTCTTGCCCTATCCACACAGTGTCACTGACGCCAAGTCTCACTGTTGCTTATTTGTCCTTAGTCTTCTATAACCTAGCTGATAAAATGTATGATTCGACAGGTATTGACAGCAGTGTTGGCTTTGCCAACTAGATGGATGGTGCTCTGATCCAGTCTCTATAAGACAGCAGTACTGGGGTCCTCCAGTCTTTCATTGGACTCTGCCGCCTTGCCCAGGTCACTGACGCCAAGTTGCATAGTACCACTGTTTTTGTCCATAGTCCTCCACAATCTAGCTGATGAAATACATGCTTTATTGTTTGTCAACAACAGTGTGGCTTTGCCAACAAGAAGGCTGGAATTCATCTGGTCCAGTTACTACAATAAGACAGTTAGCGTCTTCCGGTTTTATGTTGGACAGTGCCACTAATGCTGGTTTGCCGTCTTCTATAGCCTAGCCAATGAAATGTTTGTTTATTGTGCTATAAACTTAATTTTCTCCATATACATTGTTTATGCAACTTTTTCAATTTCAGAATTTTTTTGTATTTTTGACTTCTAGATGATTTATGTTAATAATTTCTGATATTGTTTGAGTTTTGCAATATGTTTATGTAATGTATTATACTGTGAGTTTATTGGCTAGTTGCAGTGCAGAAGTCTGATTACTGACTCAGAGCCAGACCCAGAGTTTTCCCATTATCTGATTATCTAAAAAGAGTATGTAAACACAGTGAACATATTACTGACAAAATATGAATGTTGCAAGCAGTCTTCAGATCATGAAGTGCATGTCAACGCATTCAAAGCCTCGGTGGATGCAATGGCAAACTCCATAATCGCCAGGAAGGCACCAAAACATATACACAAACAACAAAAAAAATTATGTAATTTAGCAGTCATATTGCACTAACATACCTACTGACAACATGCTCATCACACTGACTAAATATATTTGAAATGTCAAATTTAAAAGTGAAATATATATATATATATATGGTCAAAATACATAACAATCCTACATATCCATTCTTGTCTAAATAGCACTGTTTAGAATGGTTCAGAATGAATTGCCTATTTTTAAACAGATGACCTCTTATGCTCATTTTTAAAGTTCAAAATTTCATTGACTTTTCAACTTTCATAATTTTGTTTTATTATTATAATACTGTTCATCTGTTGTTATGGCCCCACATTGATTCTAGGGTGCGGTGGAATCAGTTACATGAGGCATTAAATCACTGAACTGGTCACAGAGGGCTAAAAGAATGAGGAACAGACAATTTTATAAGCTATTTCATTAAAACCAACCCCACTAAAATGCTGTGTTAATAAGCCGAGTACCACACTGGGAGAATCAAACTGTGGGCAGTCATGGGCAGGAGGTTAGGGAAGCAGCTTTGTGACCAAAAGGTCGCCAGTTCAATCCCCTGAACTGACAGGTCATGACTAAAGTGCCCTTGAGCAAGGCACTGCTCCCCAGGCATTATGGATAGGGCTGCCCACTGCTTCAGGCAAGAGGGCTCACTGCATACAAGTGTGTGTATGTGTTGCACTGCACAGATGGGTTAAATGCAGAGGTCAAATTCATCTGTGTGAAAGCTCAAGTGGTCAACATGTAATACTGTACTGTAAAAGAATTCAACAAAATCACGCAACCTTGAAACAAAAAAGTATGATGGGATAGTGGCCGCCCAGTGACCTATAGAAGTAGACACTGCAGACTCTTACGTGGTGCAAATGTATAGGAGCTACCTTCTTACCTGTTTGAAACCTCTAGTGGTACAAAACTAGAAGGACTCTATTAACCACCCCCCTCCCTCAGTCCCACCTTATGTGGGCCACAAGGCACTATACTGATGGGGCAGAGGCCCTGGTGGCCAAAAACAGTAACACATGTGGAGGAAGAGCTAGAGAGAGAGAGACACACACATATACACAAACCACACAAAATACATAATTACATGTAACATCTGTATTCACCATCTGTCTGAAACACTCTATTAGAGCTCCTGTGTCTTTAAGCCCTGCCTTCTGATGAGCCAGTGTGCTCTGATTGGTTCTTTCACTCACTCTCCCACTTTCTCTCAAAGCAGATTGAAAGCAGTAGCACTGTGGGGGCTTGTGCCTTGTTTGCTTGTAGGTGGGCAATAATGATTGTGTAATGAGATTGCATCATCTTGTAATATAGAAAATATGCTGGAATTCCAAAAAGGCATTTCAGGAAAAGTGGTTTCTGTGAGAGAGAGCTTCTCCGTCTGGTATGTTTTTGGGTTTCATAACTTTGCAGACTGTTAAACATGCACTAAAAGCTATACACAATAAAGGAAAGGGGAAAACCAGCATAATAGGTAGCCTTTAAAGCTTCCTCATTGATCTTTCACAGGGTATGATGGTATGGATTGATGTTACCACATTGAGAAACCCTCTGGATACTCTACACTTGTTCGCTCATTTTACTTTTAAGGTACTCACATGATTATATAAAGTTACAGACTTTCAACAAACAAACTATTACAAACTAAAAGCATTAACATCATTGTGAGTCCTGCGGCAAGAAACACCAACATCTCCATTGTTAGCATCTCTAAGTTACTGTTATACAGCCAACCATAAAAGACACTCATGTTGTTAATTCAGAGGCTTGTTTTCACAGCCATCTTCAAAAGTGAGTGGAATTAGCATCATTTGAACCCTCTCAAAGTCAGCCTGAGCAAGCATGTTGTCCCATTAACCGGATTCCAAAATAATGACCTTTAGATCCCGTCTTACAAACGACTGCTTTCTTGCTGGGAAAAGAAAACATTAGGAGCAAAAAGAAGGCAGTCATACATTAATGATGAGCCCCTCACTTCATATTTCATGACAATGCACAGCCATTACAGAGGCTACCAGAGGGCCATTACCCCAAACCTGATAGGCCACAAATCTTTAGAATAATAGCTACATTAACTGTACTCTAAACGGGGCATGCATCAAAAGGAAACAAAAGGTATCGTTGTACTGCACAGAGAAAGAAGAAAAAGGTGTGTATACGTTTACTTGATATATGCCACTTTGGAAACGTCCCACGAGATGGAACGGTGTAAGCAGATCCATCAGAGGCTTACGGTTGGAGAACCGTGACAGGTTGTGAAGACATTTTTCTGCAAGTGAAAATTCCCAAATCTCCGATGTCATACGTTCTTGCACACAATGTTTAGACAAGGACAATGTTAGCCTGGATCCATCCTCAGGCCATGTAACGTCAAACGCCTGAACGTTCGTTAGTTTCGTGTCAATCAAGCTCAGGTGCCCCATTTTTGAAAAGAATGTGCAGTAATGATTTCTTATAGCCATTTAGAGTGTTCTGAGGTAGAGAGGGCTTGAATCCACGTCGCTTTGTATTTGCGGCACGCCACTAAAGCTCTCATCCTCAATTAGCTGGTGTCAGGTACGGCACAGCAGCCCAGACAGAGCACAAAACAAAGCTTCAGGTCCATCTTGATGACACTTGAGCCTCTCCAGATCATAACGAGCGAAGAAGAAGGCAAAAGAATTGAGATCCAATTCACAGTGATAGCATTAACCCATTAAGGTTGTATCACATCATTCCTCCTAAACTACGCTGGATCGCAGTCACATTACTCGGCATTCGGAGTAATGTGAATAACAAAAGCCAAGCTAGGTCTTCAGGGTGTCATGCTAAGTCTAGTGGCGCACTCCTCGTTTCACCCGTTAGTTCTTCTTCTCCTGTTTCTTGACCTACTTAGTTGCTGCGAGTATCTCTAAATTGATTAATTGACTTATTCCACACCCCTTCATTCTCCTAACCGTGTTAGCGTGAGGGAGATCGGATGGGTGAATAACAAAGGCCAAGTTAGGTCTTGAGGGTGTCCTGCTCAGTCTAGTGGCGCACTCCTCGTTTCACCCGTTAGTTCTTCTTCTTTTGTTTATTGACTTAGGACGTGGAACTCCTAGAGAGGTAGAGAGGCCTAAAGTATGGTAGTAACGCTTAACAAGCGCCGGCCTCTGTCTCTGTACTAACACAAACCAGAACTAACTCTGTCTCTGTATTAACCTAAACCAGAACTAACTCTGTCTCTGTACTAACCCCAACCAGAACTAACTCTTTCTTTTCTCTTTCCGAGGAAAAAAAACGCCCACCTATCCCGCCGAATACTGTAAAGGACTGACCACCAGGGCCCCCCCGTCACTTGGCACCAACCAGTTCTCCTCTCCATTTGTGCCATTTGCTCCATCCTTGACTGCATCACTGTATCATCCACCTGATGTAGCACCCGTACAGCTTCTAAAGCTTCTACCATCAGACTCAGCTTTAGTTTATAAACTGTAAATACTGTTCGACCTGAGGAGGATGGGTCACCCCTTGTGAGTCTGGTTCCTCCCAAGGTTTCTTCCTCCAGTTGAGGGAGTTTTTCCTTGCCACTGTTGCCTCTGGCTTGCTCACAGGGGGATAAACAGCTGTGATTTCATGTTTTTCATGTTTTTAAAATTCCTGTAAAGCTGCTTTGTGACAACATCGTTGTAAAAAGCGCTATACAAATAAACTTGACAAACTTGACATTCCAAGCGTCTACCACCCCGACTCATCCACCATTAGGACTGTACCACATCAGTCCACTCATCTACAAACTACACTGGATCGCGTTTACATTACTTGGCATTCGGATTGATTCCAAGCGTCTACCACCCCGACTCATCCACCATTAGGACTGTACCACATTAGTCCCCTCATCTACAAACTATACTGGATCGCGTTTACATTACTTGGCTTTCAGATTGATTCCAAGCGTCTACCACCCCGACTCATCCACCATTAGGACTGTACCACATCAGTCCCCTCATCTACAAACTACACTAGATCACGTTTACATTACTTGGCTTTCGGATTGATTCCAAGCGTCTACCACCCCGACTCATCCACCATTAGGACTGTACCACATCAGTCCACTCATCTACAAACTACACTGGATCGCGTTTACATTACTTGGCATTCGGATTGATTCCAAGCATCTACCACCCCGTCTCATCCACCATTAGGACTGTACCACATCAGTCCCCTCATCTACAAACTACACTGGATCGCAGTCACATTACTTGGCTTTCGGATTGATTCCAAGCGTCTACCACCCCGACTCATCCACCATTAGGACTGTACCACATCAGTCCACTCATCTACGAACTACACTGGATTGCAGTCACATTACTTGCCATTCGGATTGATTCCAAGCGTCTACCACCCCGACTCATCCACCATTAGGACTGTACCACATCAGTCCCCTCATCTACAAACTACACTAGATCGCGTTTACATTACTTGGCTTTCAGATTGATTCCAAGCGTCTACCACCCCGACTCATCCACCATTAGGACTGTACCACATCAGTCCACTCATCTACAAACTACACTGGATCACAGTCACATTACTTGGCTTTCGGATTGATTCCAAGGGACTCATCCACCTTTAGGGCATAAGCAAGTAATTACCGTCTATGTGCATGATCACCAAAGGAAGGTTTTCCTGCAATGGTGGCGAGGGGGCTCGTTTGAATACATCTGTTAAATTGAGGTGCATTGGTGTAGGAACCTGGGGGGATGGGGGGGACGTGTCCCACCCAATATCAGAAACAGGTAGATTTGTCCCACCCAAAAATGAAACTACAGAAAAAGCAGAAACTGTTTAAAAACATTTTATTTTAAAAGCGCGTTTTGGCAGTCGTCTCAATTCACGCGCTGTGTTTGTTGTTAGCTACAGACTCTGGTTGTTAGGTGGTCTTTAACTTTGTTAAGGCTTGTGTTGAGATGCCTGTTCAGAAATATCCTGCTGTCGGCAGATTCACTGACCGAAGCTCTTGCCTCACCTCGCTGGAGCGTCGAGTAGCTCGCGCCAGCTTTAAATGCGAGGTCAGTGATGAGAGAAATGAATAGCAACAATGACCAAATATACAGCAATAAAACAGCTTTAGTATAATGTGTTGTTATGGTAACAGACTAGGAGGATTTGGGTTAGCTAACGATTATACTAACTTTAGTCAGAAAGCACTCTGAATTTACATTACTTTCTGGCCACCTCCCAAACTGCAGACCAGGGGCGTAGCTAGCCCTAGTTTAGATTTAAAGCACCCCTAAAGATTATAGTAAAAAAACGTGTTTTTCTTTTAACGTTAATTTGTCTCTGACAAGCTGGAATTGTTAAAACCATAGACAGTATATGGTTAAACCAATTATTTTAACAACGATAAGACAGCAATCAGCTTATAGGTAATATTTAGGGGATAGGGTGGGCTTTGATTCATATTAGCAAATGTTCTCCCCCAATCTCAAACCCGCTCCTACGCCCTTGTTGAGGTGGGATTGATAGCAAGCGTAGCTTCAGAGAATCTACATTGTTGATGTTGAACTTCATAGTGGTAAACGACAACTTACGCTGTCACCGGAGGCCGTTGAGTTGACCTATTTGTCGTTAAAATTGCATTGATTGGCAGACATGGCTGCACGTAGCAGCTATTAAGATTGACGTGAGAGACTACACTCGGCGGGAGGAAATTAATTCCAGACGGCAAACATTCAAGGTCCTCTCGAAAACTTGCTCCTCTTTCATTTGCTAAGTATCTTCCCAGCAAGATGGGTTTACTTTGAAGTTTTCCACGCCTGAATCAGGCACAGAAGCTTCGAAATCAAGCGGCGGACGCCGGCGGTGTAGCGCGCCTGTAAATAATAGAGGTGGCACCGTGCAAAACATCATGTCAGTGAAACTAGCCACCCATGACTGGGCAGAAAGTCTAATCTCCAGCTATTTTCAATTCCATAAAGGTGGCTTATCATTTCAGTCAGAAGCTAAACTGGCTGTGTTCTGCCAAAATGGATATCGGTGAAGACACGTTTAAGCTGGAACGTTGGAAATGATTGGACTGATATTAAGAGGAGGAAAAATATTAAACCTTCAAGCAATATATGATTTCATATTTATTTTATTTGACAGTGGGATTATGCTGCAAACATACCATATCCTCAATATGCAACTTCCCTCTATTACAATTTGGAGACAGCAGCACCCAGAAGATCTGAATTCTACACCGGACTGGTTCTTTTAGTGCATGGAATAAAAGATTAGCTGTCAATTAAGCAATCAACAGCACAAGCGTCATTTCACACCTGTTTGCACTTTATCTGTAAATCACCATGCGATCCTGCCAGACGTTGACCTAACTGGAAAAGACTGGAACAGAAAGATGAGTAGGCAGGAGTCATTTAATTTATGCAGTCTCTCCAAAATGTCAGTCACTACAGCCACAGCAAGTACACTATGTGGACAAAAGTATTGGAACACACTTTCTAATCATTGAATTTGGTATTTCATTCAGTTCCATTTCCACAGGTACATAAAATCAAGCATCTAGCCTCTGCCTTTACTTGCCAAAGGTTGGCTCATTCTAAGGAGCACACTAAAAAATTTCTTCTCCTATAGATATACTACCATACACTATGAGTGGTATTATTGAAAAGGGGAAGTGATTAGGAACCACTTTGTAACTCCAAGTAAAGTTACAAAGTGGGGTTGCTAAAAGGGCAAAAGCCACCAACACTCACCAACACACACCAACTACAGAGTTCCAAACCTCCTTTGGCATTAACATCCGCATCAAAACTGTGTGCCTACTGTGAGTCAGGTAGAGTGGTGTAAAACGTGGCCACTAGATTCTAGAGCAGTGGAAGCATGTTCTGTGGGGTGACAAATTTTTTATCTGGCAGTCTGGAATTGGCGAATGCCAGGAGATCATTACCTGCCTGACTGCACTGTGACATTGGTAAAGTTTGGTGGAGGAGGGATAATGAATGCTTTGGGATTGTTTTTCAGGCATCAGCCTAGAGTTCCAATGAAGGGAAGTCATAATGCTTTAGCAGACCAACACAACTTAGACCATTGTACTTTGTGGGAACAGTTTTGGAAACTTTGGAAGTGTGTCACAGTGCACAAAGCAAGCTCCTTTAAGGCAGGTTCCATGAGTTGACTGGCCTGCACCTCAACCACACCCAACACATTTGGGATAAACTAGAAAGGAGATTGTGAGTCAGGCCCTCTTGTCCAACATCAGTGTCTGACCTCAAGAATTCTAACAGACACTCTAGAACCTTATAGAAAGCTTCCCAGTAAAGTGGAAGCTGTTATAGCTACAAGGGGGGGCTGGCATCTCCATATTAGGATTTGGAATGGGAGGTACATGTCCAACGGGTGTGGTGTACGAAGGCAGTTCTGTCCAGTATATACTGTACAGTTAAATACATGCGACCAATGAAACATGGAAATATTAAGGAAAGTCTTATTTGAGATGGATTAGTTTCACCTGGGTATGCATAGCAATTTAGAAGCTCACTGATAAGATCTGCAATTTGAATCCAGTTTCAATCTGCAAAGTCATCTCCAATGTAGTAATTGCCGAGTGAATGACCTTCTGTAACTGGCACAACCTGGAACTCTCTCAGCAACAGTCCTGCTAATGGACACCGCTGTGCGGTGTGTTGTTATTGTTATTGAATGTGACGTCTGCTACGTAATTATGTGACTATCATTTAGAAAATTTGGAGAATTTGCACTATTTATAGTCCTATTAATTAATTTTACAGCTACCACAACCTCCAATCTCCATTTTACACACAAGTTAAGATTAGGTTCAACTTATGCATAGTTCACACTAAACGGTTTTAGCCTAATTTTCCTGATTGTTTTTTGTAGACCGCCGACCAAAACGTCAGCTCGGAGGCAAATCGGCGACCCTTTGGCGCTCGCTCAGCCGTGTAGTGTGAACTGCTGAAAGCCGCTCGCTGAGCTTTCACAGACGGCCGGCAAACATCTAGAATGTTAAATATCTAGGCCAGTCGGCGACTGTGAGTCCACAGCAGCGTCTATCTACAGTCAGTGTGATCACATAGAGATAGAACCACGTCACCATTCATGCAATCGCTCTATGTTTTCATTGATAAAATGAAATATTCTCTGCAGAACAGACAGTCCCTGCTGGCACTGTGTCTTTATCCATCTTCTCATGCATATTTGTTTCTTTTTCTTCTTTCTTTTGTCACTGCAAATCAGTGCAGTATCTTGAATTGCTTGTTTGTTGGCGTCCGTTTTGGAAATAACGTATGCTCTACGTGATATTGCTAGTTCTCATGAGAGTTCTCCTGTTTTTGGACAGCAGCTAGATGAGTCGGTGACTCCCCAGGGTGAAAGTTGTGTAATTCGTGACCCCGTGTCGCCGATCAGTCAAATAATATGAAAGTCACAACAGCTTAAAGACTCGTGATTACAGCTCAACCAGTCATGAAGTGTGAACGGCACAAAGACCTGATGACTCAAAAAGTTGTGTAGTGTGAACCAGGCATTAAAGATCCCATAAAACGTAAACCTGTATTTACATTTGTAGAGTGGAAAAAGGTGAGTTTGGTACATAGAACGGACCGGACATACAAACCGTAAACACAGTTCACTCCTCATTTTCATTCAGTCTTGATCCATTAATATTGTACAACTATTCACTTTCTTGCAGGTATAGAGCAACAGCAACTAAAAATTGGACCATGTTTATAACATTATAGGCTGTGAAGGGAATGTTGGCCACTTTCCTTCCTCTCTCAAGGAACCAAACTGTAAAAAGGTTTGATGTTCATCTTTAAACAGGGCTGGAAATGGCTTCCTATGTACCATCCTGGTAAAAAATTGGCCAAAAATATTGGCAAAACAAGATGGTTAATACAAAGCCAACTTCAGCTCCCACATTTTTACCAAGATCCTGGATGACTATATTCAAATCCTTTTTTTGCTCTAGACATTTCACTCCAGACAGTCTGTTTAACACTAAAGAGACTGAAGAGTAAGTGTGAGTGTATCACTGTTTGCTGGTTGAAGCAGATCATCTTACACTGAAAGTTTCACAGTGACTAACAACTTTCATTGACTTTGTATTGATGTTGAGATGGAAAGCGAGTAGCTAGTATAGGTACCATTAGATACTAGCAGTTCCAAGTAATTGGCATAGCTAACTAAATAGTATGAGGAGTAAACTTATTTACACTGCAGTTTATTTTACTCTCATCTCTGTCTTGATTTTGATTTGCTTCAGTGTGATCATCACAATGTCTCACTGTAAACCAGCCAATCAGAACAGAGCTCAGTGAAATTATTCATGAGCTCACCCAAAAAAAAAAAAGAAAACTTTTCTAGGGGTGTAAATAGTTACATACCCTTGATGTAGACATCAAAGAATAACTTAGGGCATGTATCAAAACCTAGCGAGGGTCTACATAGACAACATTTTATGTCATAGTATGCGCTCCTGACATGTAGGCTGTCCCAATTCTTAGATCCCTTAAACATGCTGTCTACTGAGGCACCGTATTTAGACCTGATTTTAAGGAAGCATCGAATGCTTCCTCAGCCGCTAAGGCAATCCCATGATGCAATGCAGGCAAATCTACCAGCAGTGAAGTTGTTTTAAAATGTAAGATATTTTGATTCTCTCTCTTCTTGTCATATAATCACACAAAACAGCATTTTGTTTGCAACTCTGTAACGAGTCGTTAACCATTTAGCAGTTTTATACCTGAGCCATTAGCATTTATGCTAGTGGATTTTTAAGCCTCGGGCTATTGTTTTGGATAGCTGGGCAGTAGCTTAGCAACCAGCTAAACCACCAATTGCCAGCAGTGGGCGGGAACAAGCCGTGACGCAGTCTCTCTCTAACTAGAGCATCTCAGTAATCTGTTTTATGAGGAGAGATGAGGAGAGAACGCTGCTACTTAAACAGCTGCCTACCTAGACAGCCTACTTAGACACTCACTAGGTTTTGAGACACATCCTTAAACTGCTGAATAAATACATTTTTCATACTTTTAAGACAAACACAATAGAAAGCTAATACACTACATCCATATTTATGGCCGTAACCAGGACAAGGAATCCACAGCAAGGAGATTCTAAATTAACGCTCTAAGACCTTCAAATGGCAGCATTCTTACATACATCACACGACGCATTAGCTACACCTGAGCGCAACCTACAATCCACTGATACAATCAACCGAGCAGCAGCTCTTTGTCTTTCCTTGAGAACGGGGTGTGTCTAATCGCTTTTCTACCGCAACTATCACTTTACAACCTAATCTGCAGCATCGCTGATTCAGATGATTTGCAGTTTTATTAACAGTGGATGCCGAAGTGCAGGGTAAGCCAAAACAAACAAACCGTGTTTTTTAAGCGACCCCAGGCACAGCGGAAATATATCACCCCGGCAGCTGACGTGAAGTGGTTGGAGAGTTTACGGCAAAGCCGTACAATGTTGCAAACTTGATAGACTCCATAAAAGAAAGATAACCTAACGATTACATAAAACGCTGAAGTTTATGTGAAATCAAAGATGATATGTGAGCACAAGTGGCCGGTTTGCAGGCCATGTTTGGAAGGGGATTAGATGAGGGAGGGAGAGGGAGACTGTTATTTGACGTTCTCTTGAGGAATATTAACTGGTGAACAGGCGGCCCAGCATCTCCGTTCTGGAGTGTGCATCCCTTTGATGGTTGGCGAGATCAAAGCCAGGAGATTTGCAGCTATCTGCAGGAAAATTTTGTAGTCACCCCCAGTCCTCCTGCGTTCCCTTTCATATTTTCTTCTTACATGAAGAGTTGGATGATCAGAAAAGGTTGCGTGTGGTGAAAGTCCTGGTAAGACTACAAGGCAAGTTCTTTTCTTTTACTTTTTTTTTTCCTCTTGTGCTCGCAGAACGATTAATAATGCATCACCGCTATTGCCATGTTCTTTGGCAAGGAGCAAAATGCTTAATTCATTGTGCATCTCTTTGCCACGGTGTGTGGCTTGTTTATTTTTTAAATAGTGTTGATCTGAGATTGGACAGCGTGTTGCAGTGCGTGCAGCCTGAGGAGTCATTTGGTATGTTGATGTGCAGCGAGGGTCTCTTTCGGGACAGACAATCTACAAGCCTCCACAGAACAGCCAGATGCCATTGTCCTATCATAAGCAGACGTAAATAAAGCAATGAAGCATTTATGAATCATCAGATGCTGAGCCAAACAGCGACAGCGTGTGAGGTCTGAATGTCAGAAGAGGGGTGGGCCCTCGCAACAGGTGCGCGTGACCACACGCAGCCTCTCTCCGGCGCTATCAATTTTTAATTAATTTGGCTCATTTCACATGCTGCTATCATTCTCTGTGATTTGGAGTGTTTAAAGTCTTGTACAGCAATAAGTTGACTGTGTAGCTCATGCCCTTATTTCCCCTTTCCTCTTTCTTCTGACAAGTGATAATAAATATATATCCATCCATCATCTTCTGCTTTATCCCACTAGTAACGGGAGAGCTAGAGCCAATCCCGGCGGTTTTGGGTAAAGGCAAGGTACACCATAGACAGGTCGCCATTCCATCACATACTCACACCTTCTGGCAATTTAGAACGATGGGTCAACCTTCATGTGTTTGGACTGTGGGAGGAAACCAGAAGAAACCCACTCGGGGAGAACATACAAACTCCACACAGAACAGCTCGGACCGGGAATCCAACCCGGATTGTCTTACTGTGAGGTGACATTGCTAACCACTACACCACCATGCCCCCGCCACCCAAAGTGATACATATATATTTTAGAGATGGACCGTTCAGCGTTTTTGAGGCCGATTCCAATCACCTTTTAGCACGATCGGCCAATAACCGATACAGGGCGGGGTATACGCCACGGCAGGGCTACATGTAGTTATTAGCGCAAGCAAGTCATGAAACATGGTCTTAACTGGTTTAGTACCATTTGAAACAGCATAATATTTTAAAGAAAATTAGCAGTAAATAAACAGTAAATCAAACAAATATCCCCAATAGTGCAATCATTTAATTTAGACTCTTAATTTAAAACAAAATATAAAAATAAAAACATGCAGTAAAAACTGCAGTCATTAAACGCAGACTCTGGTTATTTTAAACGAAAATCTGTAATCATTAAATGTAGATCTTGAATTGTTGCTGCTGTTCTGTTCGTACCAGTCAGATCTGGTCTGTATGGTGTTCTGGGTTGTTTGTTTTGTGTTAGTTGTGCGTGCTAGCTCTACTGTTTGCTGATACTCACTGTATTCAGCCACGTTGATTTTACAAATTGTAAGTTTTTTTTACAAGTTTTGAGTCACATACGGTAAAACACTGCCAGACAGACGACATGTTTTCTATCAGCACATGCTTTTCTCGCGAGGCCGCTGCTTTAGTTAGTCTGTGGAAAATGAAAGGGTATGTGTTTCCACCTAGCGGTTCAGGTAGGAATTGCAGGGAGCTGGCCGGAGGAGGTTCTCCTCCTCCTGGATAAAACGCTAGCTGTAAATACAGAAATTAGGCTCATTTGTTTAACTTCATCGATCGGCTCTCGGGATCAGCTAAATTGGAGAAATATCGATCACATATTTTGATTAAAAATGGGCCGATACCGATACATAGCCGATCGATCCTTCCATTTCTAATATATATATATATATATATATATATATATATATATATACAACCATCCATTATCTTCCGTTTTATACCGCTAGTCGGGGTAAAGGGAGATCTGGAGCCAATCCCAGTGGCATCGGGCAAAGGCGAGGTACACCATGAACAGGTTGCCAAGTCCATCACATGGCCAACACACACTCTCGTATGCACACACTCACAGCTAGGGGCAATTTGGAGTGACCGATCAACCATAAATGCATGTCTTTGGGCGATGTGTAACATATATTCCAGTAATTATTACAATGTTTATACAACCCATTGCAAGTTTTGTCTTGTGATAACTCAGTATTATTTGCAGTTTATCTAATGCCTGGTCAGAGTTTATTTACTTAGCTTTTACAACAGATGTCACAAAACAACTTTACAGAAAATCCAGGTCCAAGCCCCCTGTGAGCAAGCCAGGGGTGGCAATGGCAAGTAAAAACTCCCTCAGAGCAAGAGGAAGAAACCTCTAGAGGAACCTAACTCAAACAGGGGAACCCATCCTCCTCTGGTCCAAACTGAATAGCAAAACAAGTACAAATATAATAAGAATAGAATTGACTCCTCTATGCATGAATGAATATAGAGACAAAAGGGAAGACAACTGTTGAAGTCCCATCAGTGCAGCGGTGAGAACAAGCTCTGTGTTTTGCAAAGCAGGAGAAGAAAGGATTGAGGAGTTTCTAAGAGCTGGAGAAGAAAACATCTATGAGTAAGTAAGCAAATGGAATGTTTGGATGTGCCAGTGGCATGTAGTACTCAGTATCATATTAAGCTTAATCAAAATTGGTGCTGGAGGAACTGAATATGTTCGTACAATGTCTGGGGCGTCCAGGAGAAATCTGGAACTACACTGTTCTTCAAACTGGAGCTCAAGATATGATGTACTTCTTTTAGAGTAAGATATTTATGTTACTTTGTATTGTATTTATGTTTATTTACACTACCGCTCAAAAGTTTGGGATCACAGTGAAATGTTCTTGTTTTCAATGGAGTATCTTCTTCCTTAACATAACAATGGACTGACGGGTCTCTAAAGAAAGTTGTTTCTTTCTGGTCATTTTGAGTCGGTCAGCAAGCCATCAACTGCTGATGCTTCAGATACTAAACTAACCTAGAATGTTGTTCTCCCTTTTATGCTCACTTATTAGTAGAATGTTTTTCAGCTGTGCATCACAATTGAGCAAGAGTGTCCTTACAACCAATTAGCCCAATAACATCCTTAACTTGGATTGGCGGCCGTACCATGAGATTTAGACAGAGGACTGAGAATTACTGATAATAGAACTATATGCAAAATAAGCCTCTATACAAAAATAGGCTTTAATAGAAACATTTTGTTCTTTAAAAATCATCTGATACACTATTAATTGTGAAATGAACAATATTGTTTATGAATTGCATGAAAATTGCATAAAATTAAATTCTAAAGTGATCCTAAACTTTTTGAGTGGTAGTGTACATCTGTTTTAATGATATCTGGTGTTCTTACTGGTGAAAATACACTGATAAGATAAAGGCTTTTAAACAATGAGCTCAGGTGCGCAGTGGTGTATAAATAAATACAAATTTAAAATGAAAAGCTGAGGGGACACATTTCTTCATGTTTCTCTATTCTACATGTTTCTATTGTTTGACTAAAGTAAGGTCCACAATTCATCCTTGGATTTCTTATAGCCCATCTCCTGTCTGTATTTTCTTCTGCTTACATTTTCTTCTTTATTATGTACGGTTACGTTCAGACAGAACAGAATCTGTCTACTGTCAATTTAGGACAGAATTTTGTCAGGCTCTAGTCAGGTCCTGATTTACATTAGTTTACAGTCGAGTTAAGACAGTTAAGTCTGTTGACAGTCAGCTTCGATACAATGTTGTTGGGCTACAGTATTGTAGGAAATATTAGGCTTCAGTTGGGTTAGAGCCAAATTTTGACAAGCAATATTAAGCTTATGATATATTTTTTTCAGACTACACAAAGATCTCTGCATAATTTTATTGGGCTAAAGTTGTTTTTTGTGCCACACTTAGGTTAAGCCAGAATTCAGATGAGCTTGAGTCAAGTTCAAAATCTATTTACAGTCATTATGAAGATTGTTGTAATGTCAGTTTACAGGTCAGGCTTGGATACAGTGTAGTTGGGCTACATTTAAATTCAGCTACAGTCATGTTTGAACAAAACTGTGCTGGGCTACAATCGTGTTTGGGCAGAATTTTGCCAGACTACAGGTTGCTTCAGGTAGAATTTTGTGAAAGAATTTGTGAAGCTGCACAAAGAAGAATTCTTTTGGGTTATACTCAGGTTAGGAATTGTAATGAGCTACAGGCAGGTTCAGTCAGAATTCCCTCTGTCTATCATCAGTTTTCCACATCATTTTGTCAGTTTACAGACAAATTTCTTTTATTCGTTTACAGTCAGGCTTGGATACAATGTTGTTGGGCCACTGTCATGTAGGGAATGAATTTTGCTGGACTACAGTCATGTTTGGACAGAAATTTGTTGGGTTATGGTCATGTAGGGAATGGAGTTTGTTGGGCTACTGTCATGTTCGGACAAGATTATGTTGGGCTACAGTCATGTTTGGACAAACGTTTCTTTGGCTACAGTCTTGTTTGGATAGATTGTTGTTGGGCTACAGCCATGTTTGGACAGAAAATTGTTGGATTTGTTGGGCTACAGTCATGTAGGGAATAGAGATTATTGGGCTATAGTTATGTTTAAACAGACTTTTGTTGGGTTACAGTCAGTTTCAAGAAGTGTTTTGTTAGGCTACAGTTGAGTTTGGACAGAATTTCATATGACCGTATCCAGGTTCATACCGAATTTTAGTTGGGCTCCAGTCAGGTTAAGGTAAGATTATGTCAAGCTACATCTTGCATTCCATTCCTATTGTTCTACTTGCTACCTCAGTGACTGCTATGGTCATATATGCCAGGTTGTCTGCTAAAATGTCACAGTATGTTTACACATCTCTGCATATTCTCAGTACTGTATCTGACTTGTATCCCATTTTGTATTTATTATATGTCTTTTGCATTTTTGCACACTTTTGTGTACACTGTGTTTATTGTATTTGCTGGACTGCTGTCAGGTTTTGAGTAGAAATTGGCTACTGTCAAGTGTAGACTCTGTGCTGTGGGTAAAGTCAAGTTGGAATGAATGTTTCAGTATATATATATATATATATATATATATATTTAATCAAGCCTGAAATTGTGAACTATATGTATGTATATATATATATATATATATAGTTCACAATTTCAGGCTTGATTAAATATGTGGTTTGTACAGCTCTTCATACTGTAAAGCTGCAAGGATAATGATTTGATGTTGACCACTGGCAAAATATTCTTTGCATGTCATCGCTGTCCAAAGAAAATCTCCATTTTTCAGCAGCTGCCGTTTACATTGAGTGAAAACCTAATGCAAAATGAACAAACAGAAATGCTCCAAAATAGCTTGAAAAAAAATTTAGTTCCATTAACTTCCATTAAAAGTAAAGACCATTTTTGTCCTCTCCTGTAACGCTGTCATTTTGGAGATACTTCTTTTTCATTGGACAGCGATGATATAAAGGTTCATTTCAGAGCATGAGACCTTTCCAGCTTCAAAGAGACACATGAACCCGAAACCTTCTGTTGTGATTGGTTTGTCCTTGTGATTGGGCCCCCAATTGTAATTTTCACTCCCTGCATTTGAGCCCCCAAAAGGAGATCTTATTCTGGCCTCAGACGGAAGAGATGAGGCTTAGCACCAAGGACAGGCCAGTGTCAATGCAGCGGCGCTGAGGAAAATTAGGGTTACACGATTACATTGACTTGTACAAGCAGCACTGCGAGCACTGGTCCATAATTGGATCCATTTTGAGGAGGTTTTAGGGAGCGCTTGAATGAGATATGGAGACAGAGAAGGCAGCTTCAGCATTCTGTACTCACAGCCTCTCACTCTCTTGCTCTCTCTCTCTCGGTGGCTTTATCGGCTTTAGCGGTGGCTTTATCGGGCTGTAGAACAACAGAGCAGCAGTGGTGTTAAAAGCCCTGTCACATGCAATTGGCACAGAGCTGAGCAGAAATGACACCATGTCCCTCAAAACGGGCAGCCTCTCTCCTGACCGTTTACGTGGCCTGCTCTTATTCACTCCACACCGAAGCAGGAGAGGAGCGCATGGGGATCTGAAGAAAAGACAACTGGAAAAGACACCATGCTAAGTTGAAAAATACAGACGATACTGCTTGTTTTTATTCCCCTGAACAGCACTTGCCTTTTTATTTTGTTACACTTGTTATAGTTTTCTGGGATCAGGTTATTGTTGACATAATTCAGATGGCTTTATTTGACTAAATTATGAATTTCTTTGCACGGCATTTGCAGCAAATATCTTTATTTAAGATTCATGATTGCCAAACAATGGGTGTGTCTCAAAACCTAGTGAGGGTCTACATAGGCAGCATTTTATGTCCTTGTATGTCCTCCCGACATGTAGGCTGTCCCAATACTTACATACCTTAAACATGCTGTCTACTGAGAAACCTTATTTTGGCCTGATTTTAAGGAAGCATTGAATGCTACCCTCCCATGATGCTACGCAGACAAATCTACAAGCAGTGAAGTGGTTTTAAAATGTAAGTTATTTTAATTCTCTCTGGTGTTTTAATGTGTTTCTTGTCATATAATCACACAAACCAGTATTTTATTGCAACTCTGTAACGAGTCGTCGACCATTTCGCAGTTTTATTCTCAAGCCATTAGCATTTATGCTAGCGGATTTTTAAGCCTCTGGCTATTGTTTTGGATGCCGGCTGGTAGCTTAGCAACCAGCTAAACCGCCGGTCGCGTGCTGCAGTGGGCGGGAACAAGCCGTGACGCAGTCTCTCTCTAACTAGAGCGTCTCAGTAATCTGTTTTATGAGGAGAGGTGAGGAGAGAAGACTGCTACTTAAACAGCTGCCTACCTAGACAGCCTACTTAGACACTCATTAGGTTTTGAGACACACCCTTAGTGTTCCCATCTGTCATGATGGTGACTCGCTTTTCATTCATGGCTACATCATAACTTGCTTCAAAAGCATTGTATATATATATACACTTATCATCCATATCATTAAAATCACCTCCTTGTATCTACACACATTGTCAGTTCTATCAGCTCTACTTACCATATAGGAGCTCTTTGTTTCTCATCAATTACATACATTGTTTATCCCCTTTTACCTTGTTCTTAAATGGTCAGGGCCACCACAGGACCACCACAGAGCAGGTACTATTAGAGCGATGGATCGTTCTCAGCGCTGCGGTGACACTGACGTGGTGGTGGTGTGTTGTGCAGGTGTGAGTGGATCAGCACAGCATTGCTGCTGGAGTTTTTAAACCACTCAGTGTCACTGCTGGACTGAGAAAAGTCCACCAACCAGCAACATCCAGCCAACAGTGTCTTGTGGGCAGTGCCCTGTGACCACTGATGAAGGACTAGAGAATGACCAACATAAACCATGCGGCAACAGATGAGTTACTGTCTCTGACTTTACATCTACATGGTGGACCTGCAAGCTAGGCGTGTCTAATAGAGTGGACAGAGAGTGGACACAGGGTTTAAACACTACAGTAGCACTGCTGTGTCTGATTTACACTCTCCAGCACAACACACACTAACACACCACCACCAAGTCAGGGTCACTGCAGTGCTGAGAACAATCCACCACCCAAATAATATCTGCTCTGTGGTGGTCCTGATCATTAAAGAACAGAGTATTAGGGGGATGACAAGTAAAAAGAGAAACAGATGGACTACAGTCTGTAATTGAGGAACTACAAAGTGCACCTGTAGTGTAAACGGACTTGATAAAATGTGGCTTTCTGTGAACTCAATATGAAGTTATGAAATAACTTAAGTTTGGGAGAAGGACCACGCCCAAACTCCTCTTTTCCGTCATCACACGCTCTATATAAACCACTCCTCTGCCCTCACCTTCTCGTGACGCAATTCGCTCCCCACCACCTCCCCAGCTTCTCCATCTTTTTCAAATTGTACTCACTCTTTGCTCAGCAAAAGGGGGGTCTGGCTGCAAAACCTTGCAGCAGAAGCCACCCAGAACTCCAGCCCCAAGTTTCCCTTCCTTGCCCTGCCTTAGTGGTCCACACTTCGCAAAATGATATTAGTGTAATATAGCATCCATGAATACCGTGGAGTGCTGTGACGCACCGAGGAATTAAACACCGGATCTTTTGCATATCTCCATTAAAAACAATGGTTACGAATTCTTGGATGCTCTGCAACACAACAGATCACAGTGTGTCCAATGTGGGGCAGCCACAAGGTGATCATCCATCCATCCATTCATTACCTTCTACTTTATCCTGCTAGTCTGGAGGCGGGGTACACCATGAACAGGTCACCAGTCCATTGCATGGCCAACACTTACACCTACAGGCGATTTAGAGTTAGCGATCAACCTAACATGCATGTGTTTGGACTGTGGGAGGTAACCGGAGTACCTGGAGGAAACCCACTCAAGCACTAGGAGAACATACACACTCCACACAGAACGACCCGGACAGAGAAGCCAACCCAGATTGTCTTACTGTAAGGCGACAGTGCTAACCACCACACCACCGTGCCGCCATAAGGTAATCAATCAAGTCCAATAAAACATAATAAATGCAAAACTGGACACCAATAAAACCCCACATTAGATTATTAAGAAAGACATAAAGGAGATGTCAGAGTCTAACGTAATAATCGCTTTAAGCTGATGCTGAATTGAAGAGGGCCAGTCGTGCACAGTGATGCGGTACAGTGTGCACACGTTTAGAGAACCGTACAAGTGCAAATTGAAAAGAACCAGCATGTTTTGTGTGTGCAGTCATTATACCAGTGTCCAATCACTCTTAACTGTCCAGGAAGCAGAAAAAAGTCACAGGGGGATCTCATGGTTGTTCCACTGGAGTGATCATCATCAGTTTACCTGATTTGCTTTTCCTCCACCTACTGGAGCATGAGAAGTGAAGAAGGTCTGCCTGAGGGAAGATGCAGAGGACCTACAAAAACCGGATGGACCTGTTAATTTGGGGTCAGTGTGATAAAAAGAATAGCAGAACATGTTCAACGAGCTCTGTCAGCTCAAACTACTTTTCTGTAAACTGATGGTTTACAGAAGAAACATTTACTGTTTTGTATGTCCAAGAGAGAGAGAGAGAGAGAAAGAGAAAGAGATGTGGCAGTGGAGAGGTAGAGAACAAAAAAACTGAGAAAGAGAGAGAGAGGCCAAAAGAGAGAGAAAGAGAGGAAAGAGAAAAGTGACAAAACTAGAGGCATAAGAAGACAAAGGAAAAGACAGAAAAAGAAGAAAGAAGGACAAAAAGAGAGAGAATGGTATAGAGACAAAAAGGATACGGATAAAAGAGACAATACAAGAGGAGGACAGAAAAAAGAATAGGAGATAGAGAGAGACAGAGAAAGAGACAAAATGTAGAGACAGAGAAAGAGACAAAATGTAGAGAGAAGGACATACAGAGAGAGAGAGAGAGGTGGAGGTAAAGAGAAAAAAAGACAATGAGAGAGGAGAAAGAAAACAAGATAGAAATTAATGAAGAAGGGGAGCAAGAAAGACACGCAGAGAGAAAGACAGATAGACAGAGAAGGTAATGGGGAAGAAGATGAAGAAGGAGAAACAGTGAGACAGTGAGAGATGTAGAAAGAGACAGAGAAAAATACAGAGAAGGGGAACAAAGGAGGAAACAGAGAGAAGGAGAAAGAAGAAAAAAAAGGTCAAGAAGGGGACAAGAGAAAAAGAAAGGAGAAACAAAACAAAGATATGAGAAATAGAAAAAAGAGAGTGGGACAAGAAGAGAGAGAAGGCAGAGAGTCAAAGAAGACAATGAGAAAGAAGACAGGGAAGGAGAGAAAAGGAGAGTTGGTGCAGCAGAGAAGTAGAAAGAACAAGAAAGACAGAAAAAGTGAGGGACAGGCCGATAGAGAAAGCCGGTAAGATAAAGTGGGACAGGGAGAAAGAGAGAGAGAGGACAAACAGAAAAAAGACAAGGAGAAGGAGAAAGTGTGAGAAAAGAGAGAGAGAGAGAGAGAGAGAAAGAGAGAGAGAGAGAGAGAGAGAGAGAGAGAGAGAGAGAATGAATATGAACATCTGAGCATGTGACAGACATCTCAAGTGAGCGCGTGTAGGCCCGTGTGTTGATGTTGGCTGACAGAGCTGCCAGGCTGGGTGAAGGGGCGTTAGCGCGCGTGGTGGGCCGGTTGATTAATGGAGGGGGGTTTGGAGGGGGTGCGTGTGAGGAAGCAGTGCAGTGTGATTAATTGGGCTCAGGACCTCATCTGCAATGTTTTGATGAAAATGAAGAGAGGAAGAGGGGAAGGAAGCCACAGCACCCTAATGAAGCTGGAATGTGAGCAACCGTGGGACGCTGATTGTGTGTGTGTGTCTGTGCATGTGTGTGTGTGTGTATAACAGAACGTAGGCTTGTCCTTTCTTCAAATGCTGGGATGAAATATCAGGAATTCTTTCTAATTTCTCTCGTCCTGCCTCCCTCGCTCTGTAGTCTGCAGGAATCTCATTAGGATTCAGACTCAGTTGCTCAAACCCTGCGAGACAATACTGCAGAAAATCTTTCACCTCAGCTTCAGCACTCAACACGCTGACCTACCCAGTACATATCAATGTTCCCTCAACTGCCCACTAATGCACAACAAAAAGCCCCCTTAATAGGCTTGTTTAGGGGTTGTTGTGTGTGTGTAATGATCACTGATATGTAACAAAATGAACAAAAACGTGAGCACTTGAGTCAGGCTTGTCCAGTGAATGGCTAACAGTGTTATGGCTAACAGAACAGGAGAATGTTAAGACTGGTTCATAGCTAGTGTGAATACACATGCGTCATGGAGTGTCCGGCCAAATTGATTATAATTATATAAACGTTGGGGTACGGAGGCGCTCATTGGCTAGAGAGTCTGTTTGTTACTTATTTCTACTGTGCTTGAAAGAGCAACTTCCAGCAACACAGGTCTGAGGTGTGAGAGGTTTGAACATCGTGCAATGCTGGCGGTCACTATTGCACGCCACTTCTGCTTCTGTGCCATGCATGATCCAACCTATACTCAAAAACAATTAACCTATTAAATAATTACTTCTCTCACACTGTAATGGGATTACTTTACTTCTATGCTATTCTACAATGCCCATGCACATCTGTTCTAACTGTTGAGTACTGGCCAAAACCAAGAAACCCAAAACATATAACCCTGGTCTCTCGAAATATAGTCTATATGAATGCAGTGTAAAGTTTAGAGATATTCCTGAGTGAAACCTGAGTCTGCTCTGTACAAGTGAGGTTGGGGGTCCTTCTTCTACAGCACAAGTGATTTTATCCATCAGTCTTAGCATCATTCTATTATTTACCAGAAAAATCATAGACTTCACAAAAAACAGAAGTTCTCAAGGCCTCTAAGTCTGCATTTCAGAAGTTGTATGTGTTTGGATTATGGAAGGAAGGCGGAGTACCCAGAGGAAACGCACTCAGGCATGGGGAGAACATGTACACTCCACACAGAACAACACGGACCGGGAATCCAACCCAGATCATCTTGCTATGAGACAGTGCTACCCACTACACCACCGTCCACCAAATCTCTTTCTCAAATACATATAATGTGAAAGATCTACCTTAAGCGAAATGAATGTAGTTAGGAAAGAGAAATGGAAGTAATTTGATTGTGAAGATCATGTGAGAAGTGCTTCCTCTTTATGTTAAGAAGTGTTTCTGATCCCTTTACACACTACTAGTTAAGATGTACTATAAGTGTGGTGCAACCAAAATCTGTATGTCATTAGTTTTAAACTAACTACTCTCGACACCAATCAATCAATCAATCAGGTAATACATTAAGGGTAACCCTCATTTTCAATGCAACTGAGCATTTACAACTTACAGGGACTAAAAATAAATGAAAATTAGAATCAAGTATTTAATCAAGGAAGCTAAAAGAAGAAACTCCAGACAATAAGAATTAAATGATAAATATTAAAAAAACAAGCAAACAATATAAGAATTAATTAAGAAGAAATCAATAATTCAAAATAAAAGGACTAGTGAACAAGCTAAAAATAAAACCAATGAAATAAAGAGATAATAATAAAGACAATAGGATAAAAACACAATTAAGTAATAAAAGATTTAAAAAATTAGGGAAATTAAATACACCAAAATTATGAAAAAAGTAAATGATGAAAATAAAATAACATGTTAAATCGAGATTGGATGGACAGAAGGACAGAAAAAAATAAGAATATAAATAAATAAATAAATAAAAAAGGTAAAAAAACAAAAATAGAACAGGAAATAAAATAAATAAAACGGTGAAATTAAAAATCAACGAAATACAAGGGTTAGGACGGACTTTCTGCCACAACTAATGATTAAACTCAGTTTCAGTCGATGCAACCGGCTGCTGATCTTTGGCTATTGAACACGGAGCACATCCTATCGACTCAGCACAAACAAGGTCCCTAGTGAGCGTGCTATCTTTAACCACATGCGTGCAAGCAAATAAAGGCTGTGGGCTCATTTTCGGATTTTATGTGCTGCTCTTTTTTTGGATAGAATATTCCACCCCACACCAGGAGCCAGAGAGGGAGCATCAGCTTCGGAAGGCGTGAGATCAGCAGGTCCCAGAGATGAGAACAAAAATCCCTCATGTAAAATATAAGATGATGAACTGTAATTATCACCCAGCATGCCCTGCTCCCAATTATATTTTAGATGAAAGTCGGCGGTATGACGCTTCTTGACACTTATAATCACTTTCATTTACAGGAGTGACGGCGTCCTGCCCTGTCCATCACAGCTCGCTCCCTTGTTGTAGCGCCCTTAGCATGTGGCAGAAAAGTGGGCACGCTTGGAACTTTCGGTTACTTTCGGCTGAGCAATTAGCACAGTTCTTGCCTTGAGAGACTTTTCAAACATAGTTTATATGCAACACAATTGAAAGTCAAACTCGGAATCTTCAGAACAGTAAAAAGCTTGCGTCTACAAAAACAGTCCCATGATAAAAAATCGGAGATCATTTTCTTTTTCCCCTCCTCAGCAGCTGCAGAATTCAAAGGCTAAAGTCCTGGGTCATTTCTATAGTCACATTATTCAAGGTAAGATTACCCACGCGGTCCGGAAACCTTGAATTAGCGCTGAATAATTTGGAAAAAGAAAAAAAAAGACTTTTATTTATATATTTCTTGCCTTGCTTCGCTGTAACCGTTCTCTTTAATGCAGGAGACATAGCAGTATTCCTCAGGGTCCGGTCCCAAAGCCTCATTTTTGACTTCAGAATGTGGTGGAGATAAAGCAGAGCTTGCGTCGTGCTGCCTCCTTAATCAGAACATGCTGGCTGCTCTTATCTGTCCACGGCAAAGCCTGCTACTCTCACTCACTGCTAACTTCCCCCATTAAAACGCCCAAAAACAAACTGTCTTTATGTAAGGCGGCTTCGTCCCACACGTTCGCCAGGCTTATCGCTCAGCTGTGGGGGGAAAAAGATGATCTGTTTGTAATTACTGCTCAGAAACAATGGCAGAAGCTTTCCGCTATCTCAGTGACTTAACAGTTCATAGTCGGTTCCGTGCCCACCAAAGGAGGTTAGTGGTACTTGTTTGCAAGCCTGGACAGTTACAAATGAGAAACACTACAGACACCATTCAGACTTCAAGAAGGCCGTTACCAAAGGTTTTAGCTATTTGTTCCTTTTTATAGATAACAGTCAGCACTGGTGAACCCTGGCTATCATGACTGGACCTTCAGTTTTAGCCATAAATACCAAAACCTGTAACACAAACATGTGAAAATCCTACTTTTATCTGTTTCTGGTAGCCCACCTAGAGAATTTCTAATAGTATGTTAGCACTAAGCTAAAGATAGGGCCAAGGGTGGAGGAGTGGGTTTGACACTGTGGGGGACACATTTGCTAATATGAATGAAAGCCCACCCTATCCTGTAAAATATTACCTATCAGCTAATTCCACTGTAGGTAAGGTAGTTAATTACCGTATCTATAGTGACATAACAACATTTGTATAATTATAATAAATTGCAAATAAATAAACAAAATACAACAGGAAAATGTTAAATTATACATGCAATGTCAGGATTATATACAAATATAACCAAAAAAATATATTTTCTTTGTTGACATAATGCTGCAATGAAATAAAAAACTAAATGTATGTTAAGGTTTCCTTACTAGACAAGACTAACATTAATGTTAGGCTGTGTCCCAAACAGCACCCTCTGGAACATTACATACTGCACTACAGAAGCACTTCTAACAATGGTCCTTTTATTTATTCATTCGTTTATTCATTTTATTTATTATATTCATTTTTCATTCATTTAATGTAGTAGCAGTCTGCAGTTTGGGGCGTGGTCAGAGAGTAATGTAACTTTACGTTTCAGAGTGCTTTCTGACTGAAGTTAATATAAACATTAGCTAACCCAAACCCCCCTAGTCTGTTAACATAACAACACATTATACAAAAGCCATTGTACTGCAGTATATATGGTCATTGTTGCTATTCACTGCTCTCAACACTGACCTCGCATTTAACGCTGGCACGAACTGCCCAGCACTCCAACGAGGTGAGAGATATCTCAACCAAAGCTTTAACAAAGTGCAAGACCCAGACCACCTAACAACCAGAGCCAGTTGCTAACAGCAAACACAGTGCGTGAACTGTGCAGGCTGCTAAAACGCGCTTTTAAAATAAAAATGTTTTTAAACAGTTTCTACTTTTCTGTGGTTTTATTTTTGAGTGGGACAAATCTACCTGTTTCTGATATTGGGTGGGATACACCCACCTAACCTATATATATATATATATATATATATATATATATATATATATATATATATATATATATATATATATATATATATATATAGGTTTTTTTTATATTTTTCCAGATCATTTGAATACGACAGCTGCTGTTTACATTGTTTTTTACATACACTATCGCTTAAAATTTGGGATCACAGTGAAATGTTCTTGTTTTCAATGGAGTAGCCTTCCTTCCTTAACACAACAATAGACTGACGGGTCTCTAAAGAAAGTCGGTCAGCAAGCCATCAACTGCTGATGCTTCAGATACTAAACTAACCTAGAATGTTGTGCTCCCTTTTACGCTCACTTATTAGTAACAACAACCAGTTAGCCCAATAACATCCTTAACTTGGATTGGCGGCCGTACCAGGAGATTTAGGCAGAGGACTGAGAATTGCTGATAATAGGACTATATCGTCGTTGTCCAATGAAAAACAAGTATGTCCAAAATTGCAACTTTACAGAAGAGACCAAAACCATACATTGCTTTTAATAGAAGTCAGTGGAACCAGAATTTTTTCCAAGCTATTTTGGAGAACTTCTATTGGTCCATGCATCATGAAATTTTCACACAATGTAAATAACCATTGGTGTGTTCAAATATTGTAGAAAACTCAAAATCGCCAAAAATGGAGATACAAGTTTTTCACTGGACAGCGACGATATGCAAAATAAGCCTCTATACAAAAATAGGCTTTAAGACAAACATTTTTATTCTTTAAAAATCATCTGATACACTTACATTAATTGTAAAATAGACAATATTGTTTGTGAATTGCATAAAAAAGAAATTCTAAAGTGATCCTAAACTTTTGAGCGATAGTGTATATATATACATATATATATATATATATATATATATATATATATATATATATATATATATATATATATATATGAACTTGATTAGCATCACAACTTCAGTGGAAAACTATAAAAAAGAAACTGATTTGTGTAAATTTGATACAGTTTAAAAAGGGAAAAAAGTTAAATGTTGTTGGAAATGAATATTTAATTCTAGAGAGACAGTCAAGTCAGAATGGTTCACACTGTTGGTGTTAATAACCAAATATCTGGCGCATTTAATACTGAGAGCTACGAAATGGCTAGGAATACACTGCTTGTTTTACAGTCGCTTTGATAGAAGATTTTGGTCTAACAGGGTTTTTTTCATCCGTTCCTGGCTGAGAAATTCAAGCATGTGCCGTAAGGCAAAACCGACGCCAAAGAAAGCTTTTTTTCCCAGATTTACCACTATTACATAACTCCTGGTTCCTCTCACCACCTCCACTATAAGGAAACCAGATAAGATTCTCTACAAGAAAGCATTTCATATCAAACTTTGCTGGATGACTTTGATTACAGCTCAGCAAATTTTTAAAATATGTTCTGCAGAAATCCTGATAAATCAATGAAATATTTTAAGCAAAACACTTTGAGGCATGGAAGTGAAAGGCTTGTCAATTCTGGGTAAATACTTTGTTTCAATGACAGTGCAAGAGCAGTGGGGCGGGTGCGAGGCATACAAAGAAAACGCTCTCAGATCTGTAACCACATGATTCCCAATAATTCAGCTCTCTCTGTGCATGTGAAAAAAACTACGAACAAGCTTTTCTGCTTCTGCCTCGCAGTCTCCCAGATCAAACCAGGCCCAGGCTCTGAATTACCCACCAGACGCCTCCAGCGACGACTCAGCCTCACTCTGTAGGCAGAGGCAGAAAAAAAATGGAAAGGAAGGAAAAATCAAGGGGGTTCAAATGAGGATTGGGCATAACATTATGCTCCAGTACTGGAAGCTACTGTGAATTCCTTAGTATCACACGTCCCTGCAGGGCACTCTTACCAAGACGCTAGCAGAGGGATTTAAAGACCCCCATCGTAGACGAGTGAACTGGGCCCACTGAAGAGGAAGAGAGACTAAGGTCATGAGCTTCTGCGGCAAGGTTCTTCTGTGTGGATGCAAACCGAGATATAAAAAAAAAAAGAAATATGCTTCCTCATGCACAGCCAGGTTAGTGTTAATCCAGCCATGTGAATGGTTGGAGTTCTTTAGGGGCCCAGGGTCCTTTCTTGACCTCCACATTTCAAAGCGCTGTGATCAAACCCAGGGGCTACCTTTTCTGTCCTTTCTGGAAGAGGTTGCCAACTCAGCCTCACGCTCGAGTTGCTAAGTTAACTGGCCTGCCACCATCATATGCACCAAAGCAAGAAAGGATATTGAGCACATTTATAAAGTCTTATGAATACAGGCTTCACGGCATGTGTTGCCAAAAGATCAAAAACAAAAGTGAACTGCTGCTAAATTGTACACGATGGGGTCCCGTTGGGTTTTAAAGCTTCAAACTTTTGTCTGCAAAAGCGATCTAAACCAAAGGCTTTATCAAAGACTTTCACTATGACGAGGGAGTGAACTGAATACATAGAACATGAACAGAAGCTGCCTGAACAGATCCCCCATCCACAAGATAACATTTACGATCCACAATGTCAAACACATCCACACTGCCAGACAAAGACTAGGAGCAAACAAGAGGTATAAATACATAAGGGTGGCCAAGGAACACCTGGACAGGGGAGGAGTCATAAATTAGAAGCAGGTGAAAGGCGTAACTAGAGGATGGAAGCAGGAAGGAGCTAAGAATCAAAATTAACAGAGTTGCATGGAAATGATAGGAAGGCAAAATAGCCACATGAGGAAAAAGAAAGATGAAACCATGAAGGACAAGACAGGATGTGACATCCACTAACTTTAAACACAAATGTCAAGGTATGCAGGTATGAAACTGCCTAACTAAGTGAGTCATTATTCTCCAGCAACTGATGAATAAAATGTCTTGAGGTTCAATAACTGAATAATAATGCTATGGTAAGTATGATCTGTATCGTTGCTGTCCAAAGGAAAACAAGGATCTGCAAAATGGCAACTTTACAGGAGAGGGCAAAAACTGTCTCTACTTTCAATGTAAGTCAATGGAACCAGAATTATTCCCAAGGTATTTAGGAGCATTTCTATTGGTCCATTCATCAAATTCATGAAATTCTCACACATTGTAGGGCTGTGTATTGTCAAGAATCTGGTGATACAATACATATCGTGATACAGTGATCACAAATCAATATATTGCGATATTGCAAACAAAGTGATATATCGCATTTTCTCAAATCCAACTGTTAAAACACACCACTATTTAAACAGGTTTGTCACTGCAAACAGCATTGCACACTTGTGCTGCTTGTTAATGTTGGAGTGGAGCTGAAAATGGATTGGAACATCTAGTGGTCAGAGGTTGAAACACAATACACAATGATTCACTGTCTGCCAGGAATCTGTGTATCAATACTGTGTTTTTGAGAATCGATACAGTATCACCAAACATAATATCCCGATGTTAGATATTTTTTCTTACTCCCTAACACATTGTAAATGACAGCTGTTATGTTCAGAAAAGTCTTCACTCCCACAACAGCCTCATTAATAAATTATTTTATAATGGACATAAGACTGGACATGGGACTGGACAAACAATGAAACAGGAGACTGGACTGGAGAAGGAACACAAGACTGGACAGGAGAAGGAACACAAGACTGGACAGGAGAAGGAACACAAGACTAGACAGGAGAAGGAACACAAGACTGGACAGGAGAAGGAACACAAGACTGGACAGGAGAAGGAACACAAGACTGGACAGGAGAAGGAACGCAAGACTTAACAGGGGACTGGACATAGGGCTGGACAGACGACAAAACAGGAGACTGGACTGGAGAAGGAACACAAGACTGGACAGGAGAAGGAACACAAGACTGGACAGGAGAAGGAACACAAGACTGGACAGGGGACTGGTCAGGGTGTGACACTGACCAAATAAATAAATAAATAAATAAATACAAATAAAAACCGGCAGATTGGATTTTTAAAAATACAATAGACTTTAATTAGATGATTACTTCAGAGATTAATGTATTTAGGTGGAAACAATTATTTTAACTCTAAAGGATGCACTGAGAAACTTCTCATGTCATAAAAATCCCTGTGGCAAGATGTATCCTGTTGTCCTGGTAAAGCTGTTACTGTGTTTCAGAAGGGTCAAATTATTTTCCAGCATCAAGCAGATAAAACAACCAAAAGAAGGCTGAAAGGACTGCAGTTGGTTTTAGAACTGTCCAGCACATCATTAAAATCCAGAAGGAAAGTGGAGACTGAGAACCTCCAACTTTACAGAAGATATGTGGCCATAACAAAATCTTGAATTGCCATAATCACTGGAGATCACTTATAAGCTTGGTTAAGTAAAATGGTAAAAATCATCAGTAGAGCTTATGAATTGTTTAATTAGGAAAGAAAGACCATTTCCTCATGAAATGGATGCATAGGATTGGGATTATATGGCATTGATGCTGTAAGAAAACCACTTGAAGCTGACTGGAAAAAAGGCTTCAGTTTGTTGGGGAGCATAAAGACTCTGGAGCGATGGAAGCGATGGAGCGGGTCATGTAGTCTGATAAGTCCAGATTGACATTATTCCAGAGTGATGGTAGAGTCAAGGTATGAAGACCATAAAGTGATGCACCCACCATGCATAATACCCACTGTTAGTATCTGGGGGCAGTGTTATGATCTGGGGTTGCTTCAGTTGGTCAGGTCCAGGCTCACCAACATTATTCGCTAGCTGACTCCCTGAATGTACTCAATGACCAAGTTATCCCACCCATGAATCTTTTCTTCCTGATAGCATGGCCACGTTCCAGGGCGATTCATTGGGCTCAGACTGTGTTTCAGAGTGTTTGAGATCTGAGGAATCATATTCACCACATAGTCCTGACCTTGATCCCATGGAAATTTTTAAAGCTGTGCTGGGGAAGACTCTATGGAGTGGTTTGACTCTCCTGTCATTAATACCAGGTTTCAGCTTAAAATGAATGCACGTCAGGAGGAAAATCAAAAAACAATGCCACAGAGAATATGTACCATAATCAAAACTAAAGGCAATTCAATGAAATGTGCAGGCGACTAGGCCGAGTATATAGAGTATAATGTGACCAATCACGCGTGCCTACATTCTCAAAAAAAAAAAAGTCTAATTCATATTTTGAGATATAGCATATAATGTATAGCACCAGTGCTCAGCACAGTTAGAGTCTGGAATATAATTTAGCCCAATCTATTAAGCAACAGCATGCCATTTATCATGTCTTAAGTGAGCACAAAGCCAGTTGAGTCAAAGTCATGGACTCTGATTGAAGGCTGAAGCTCAAACAGGTCCATACTCTCTTTATAGTGTACTACATAGGTTAGAACATTCTCAATGACATCTGTCCGATAGAAACCCATGTGGAATTGAGCCTCAAAGTCATCCCTGTGACTCCATTTACACATCCTTACAAACCTTTGTCATGTTGAAGTATGTGTCAAAGCCATTAGAAGCAAGAAGGAGTGTTTCACAAAGCTCCTCAGAAGTGAAGCAGCTGGCTCTCCAACTGTACCATCCTTTCTTATCTTGTGATACTTTGTACGAACGCGGTACACTAAATGCGAGCACATTAACGATAACAAATGTATAACAAATGACACATTAAGTAGATCCCTTTTTAATGTAATGTAATCATTTGCACATATTAACAGAGCAATTGCCACTGAAGCATACTGCTGTGTTGCTGCCAAGCTTGTCTGATTCAAGGATTCAAGGATTCAAGGATTCAAGGAGACTTTATTGTCATTCGCATCACATGTGGTACATGGGGTGGAACGAAATTGTGGTACCCAAGGACCCAGTTTTACCCAGACAGCAGTACTTAAATAAATAAAATAAACATAAATATATAAAATATATGAAAATAAAATAAACAGGAATGGAGAAGGGAGCAGCAGAGTGTATTAAAGTGACTGGTGTCGTAAAAGTGTCAGTGCAGTAAAAGTGTCAGTGCAGTGGTTCCACTAAGTGGCGTTTAAAGTCTTACAGCTTCCGGAATGAAGCTGTTCCTCAGTCTGTTCGTTCTACACTTAACGCTCCGCAGCCTCCTGCCTGAGGGGAGCGGGACAAACAGTGGTGTGCTGGATGAGTGGGGTCCTTCATGATGCAGGTGGCCCTCTTCCTGCATCTGGAGGTGTATATGTCCGTGGTGGTGGGGAGGCTGACTCCGACAGACCTCTGTGCAGCCTTCACCACCCTCTGCAGAGCTTTCCTGTCTGCAGCAGAGCCGCTTCCGTGCCACACGTTGATGCTGGAGCACAGAACACTCTCCACCACACATCTGTAGAAGGAGGTGAGGACCGAGCTCCCGAGCCCAGCTCGCCTCAACCGCCTGAGGAAGTAGAGCCGCTGATGTGCCTTCCTGACCAGGCTGGAAGTGTTGTTGCTCCAGGTGAGGTTGTTGCTCAGGTGAACACCCAAGTACCTGTAGCTGGAGACCACTTCCACCGCAGACCCTCCGACATGCAGGGGGAGGTGGGCATGTCTGCCCCTTCTGAAGTCCACAATCATCTCCTTCGTCTTCTTTATGTTGATGCAGAGGTTGTTCTTTCTGCACCAACCCTCCAGGTGTTCTACCTCCCGTCTGTAGCCAGACTCATCACTGTTTGTGATGCATCCGACCACTGCCGTGTCGTCCGCAAACTTCACAATATGACAGCCTGGGTGGATGGGTGAGCAGTCATATGTGAGCAGCGTGAACAAAAGGGGGCTCAACACACAGCCTGAGGGGAGCCAGTGCTGAGGATTGTGGTGGAGGAGGAGAGGTTGTGGATCCTCACAGACTGCGGCCTGTTGGTCAGGAAGTCCAGGACCCAGTTGCAAAGAGAAGAGCGCAGACCAAGTGAGGAGAGCTTATCTGTCAGTGTCTGGGTTATCATGGTGTTAAAGGCGGAAGTGAAGTCCACAAAGAGCATACGGACATAAGAGTCCTTCTGCTCCAGGTGGGTGAGGGCAGTGTGGACCACAGAGGAAATGGCATCGTCTGTGGATCGGTTCTCCTGTAGGCGTACTGGTGTGGGTCCACAGTGACGTCGATGGTGGCTTTGATGTGGGTCATAACCAGTCTTTCAAAGCATTTAGTGACTATCGGCGTGAGAGCTATCGGCCGGTAGTCATTCAGACCTGTCACTGTGGAGCTCTTGGGGACCGGGATGATGGTGGCGGTCTTCAGGCAGGTGGGAACAGCTGCCTGGGTGAGGGAGACATTGAAAATGTCTGCCAGGACCTCGGAGATCTGATCAGCGCCTCCCGTAGTACTCGTCGGGTATATTATCCGGACCAGCACTTTTCCGGGGGTTGATCCTCCTGAGGGTCCTCCTTACCTCTGCTGGTGTCACACAGGAGGACCCTCAGGAGGATCAACCCCCGGAAAAGTGCTGGTCCGGATAATATACCCGGACGAGTACTACGGGAGTGCGCTGATCAGATCTCCGAGGTCCTGGCAGACATTTTCAATGTCTCCCTCACCCAGGCAGCTGTTCCCAACTTCTTGTTTTAACTTATCAGTGTAACATATATGACAGAACTTGGATAAGCCTGAGTGCTCTAATGCAATAGTATAGTAAAGGTCAAGGTTCTTAGACTGTTCATCGTACTTGTTTACTCATAAGGTAGTTCATCCAATACAAATATTTGTTTTTTAGATTTGCACTGCAGGCGAATGTAGCTAACAAATGCTCAAAGCTTTACCACAGCAATAAGCTTACTGCAAACTAGACATCTAAATCATCACTACTGCCATTTGATTTTTAGAATATGCTTAATATTCTATTTAAACTGATCCGTTTTAATCAACACAATTATTATTTATTTTCACTCAATATTTCATTTTCTTCTACAACAACTTAAGAAATTGAGTAAGTTAAGTTAAATGTTACAGTGTGGACGCCATACTTATATGGTTTTTGACAGCTAGTGTTATGAAGTGCCTTCATATCCGATCAAACTGATAGCTGTTGTTGTTTTTTTATCATTGCTGAATATCAACAAAACCTTCAAACATAATTCTCTGCAAGTCTACAGTGTTCGCTGCCAGTCAAGGATCTAATTCATATTTCCATGATGGCCTAAGTGGGTATTATTCATTTTGTTGATCTTTACTGGATCCAAACAGCCCCTGAAGGCAGATCAGACTGCTATTGTTCCCATGTTTTCATTTTAATAATAACAATGGATGTACGTGTTGTTTGTTTAATATTCAGCAGGCTTTATGATATGATTCTGAATAATTCTTTATAAAGAGCATAACCTTATCATGATTTGCTTTGCAAAGTTAGACTAAGGCTAGAATATACTGACAATTATTCATATATTTTAAGGCTGTATGTTCTATTATTTTACAAAATATGAAGAAAATGTCTTAGAGGAGTTCATGTATAATGAATGATTATAAATGCACTGTGGTGTCAGCGTAGAAGAAGAACCAGCAGACATTAAGAGAATGCTCTTTAATTGAACACAGCCGCAGGGGAGAAGAGCTGCTTAGCGCTTACTGAGCGGCCTGGAAGCAGCCTGGTCACTTCTGGCCACTCTGATTGATGGTAAACAGTAAACCCACACAAACTACCCCACGGCCTGTCACACAATAGCACATGCAACACACTGATAACAAGTGAGTTGCACGCTTTCTTATTGAGAGTCCAATGCTCTGTCAGGCACCATACGGCTTCTGTAAGTTAGGTGCTAAAACACAATAAACTACAAAGTGACTTCTCCATTTAATATTTAGATTTTGTTGTTGTCCAAAAACAAACATGCATATCCATTTTTCATTGTTTTTTTATTTTTCTACATCGTCTGAATGCAGCAGCCAAGTACGTAGAATTAGTATGGACGAAAAAGATGTGTCCCCACCAATATTTACTGATTATTGAATTGGTCCCCACCAATAATTTGATTCCTTCCAAAAACCAAAATGATCTCAAAACCAAAATCTCATTAACCTAGAGGTGCAGAAAGGGTTAAATCATGTTCTCTACTCAAGTCATACCTCCCCATAATACATATGGCCAGTGTGATTGGCTGTGCCTTTGCCTGCTGTCACGTGAGACTCTGTAGCTGTGTTTGGTTGTTAGCAGCACCAAAACCGGAAGGAGAACTTTCCAGTCATATGAGACTCACTGTGCACGACTCAGGTGGAAAGTGGGAGACACATAGGTGTGAAAAGCGAGTGAGGATGTCAGCAAAAAAGAAGGTGGACATAAGGAGCTATTTTTCTAAGAAAAAAATGTGTCACTTAAAGTCAAGTTCACTAAAGAAATGAGTCTATTATAATAATGTTAATGGTGATGCTAGGCTTTGGCGCACAGCATACAGCAGGCTAACATCATCTGTAGCTATGAATAACATGGTTTGGAGTTTAACTGCACAACAAACCAATTGTCTGTTCTCTTACAGTCCTGTTTTCTGGGATTGTTGTTTTGGTTTTGTGGACAACAGCACCAGATTGTGCAGTGCTCCATGTATTAGGCCTGATGTATGAGACCTGTTTTATTTGCACTATGACTGAAGTAAAGTTAATAAGTCTTTATATCTAAACTCACTGCTTATTGGTTTGAAAGTGCCAACACTATCTAGATCTTGTACTTGTACTTGTAGGTCACCACCAATGTCAAGAGCAAGTCAATGCCTTGGACGCAGCAATCGTTTAAATTATGTGAAAATTTGTGAAAAAGGATTGAATTGACCAACAAAAATGCTCCAAAGAAGCTCAGAAAAAATCTGGTTCCATTTACTTACATTAAAAGTAAAGAAAGTTGCCAATTTGGAGATTTGGACAGCAATGATTTAAAAATATCTTAAATCTGGTCTCAATCTTGTCTCAGTCTCAGCCTACCTGGTCTTGCTCTTGACCCAGACTCGACTATATATATATATATATATATATATATATATATATATATATATATATATATATATATATATATATATATAACAGTCAGTAGTAAACTGGAATGATTTGAGTTAGGTCTTCAGTTTGAGCCAGAATTTATGAATAGTATATTAGCTAATAGTTAATAACAAAAGACAGTCCATGTTTTATTGAAAGTCTTTAGTTTTAACATTGTAATGAAGTTATGAAATAACTTAAGTTTTGGAGAAGGACCACGCCCAAACTTCTCCTAATGCTCATCTTTTTTCATGACGAAATAGGCACCTCACCACCTCCCAAGCTCCTCTCTCTCTCTGCCAACTCATCCCCATCACGTCCTGTCTCTCAGTGGTTATATCCTGTCAGACTGTCAGACCTCGCAATCAAATCCTCGGATGCTAGTGCTCTCAGGCATTCCACAGTTACATTCCCAAATCAATGACTGGCACACGAGAAGTTGGAACTTTTGGGGCTTGGCTTTAAGTCCCACTAGCCAAAGCCACCCAAAACTCCAGCCCCACGTTTCTCAGAACTCCCCTTCCTTGCCCTGTCTTAGTGGTCCACACTTCACAAAACAGACATTTTAGCATATCGTCGCTGTCCGATGAAAAACATGAATCTCCATTTCATTTGAACACGACAATAGTCATTTACATTGTTTGAAAATTTTATAATGAATGGACCAATAGAAGTGCTCCAAAATAGCTTGGAAATTTTGTTTCCATTGGCTTTAAAAGTAAAAGTAAAGTATGTTTTTGTTCTCTCCTATAAAGCTGTCTTTGAGGTTTCAAGGACTTCCAGAGGTTCTTTTTCCACTGTCCCACATCATTGCTTGTTTTCTTTGGCAGGTCTATGACTTATATTCACAGTTTACATAATTGCAATGAAACTTTATTATATTTCTTATGTCAACATTAACATTAGCCTAAAGAAGTATATATGGCTTCTGAAAACCTCCTAGTCTATTTAATAGTGGTCATGTGGGATTCAGCCTCAATGACATCCCTACACCCTCTGACTCCGTTTACACATCCTTACAAACTTTTGTCATGTTGAAGTGTGTCAAAGCCATTAGTATTTCACAACCCCCCGAAATTGAGAAATACTCTGGCCTCATAGATCCAGAATAAAACATAAGGATCTTGAATCCTACTGTATGACATTGATATAACCATGTCCTAAGCAAATCATAACAGATGTAATAATATTAGTTATGAAGTATATTTTGTTTAGCAATATGACAGTGTCACGTGACCATTACTGGTGAGACTGTTAACCATAAACTTGACAACATACAAAATACAGTCAATAAAACTTATGATAGTACATCAGTGCTAGTACATGTCACAGTTACATAGAAAAGTTCAAATAAAGTGTTGCCAAGCTTTTAGTGCTACCATCAAGCTTTTGCTTTAACGAGAGTTTCAGGCTCAGGCAAGAAAGAGAACGTTGGGACCCTCAGGTCAAGTCCTACCACAGTAAACACGATCAGTTGACGCTTTGCATGCGACCCACGTGCCATCGTTGTGCAAAGCGGTTTCATAAATTAACAACTGTTCAGCAACTTTTACGACTCCACCTGTACTGCAAGTTTATGGGTGCGATCCAAGTTCAAAACCTGACACACTGAGAATAAACAGTTTCTAGAATTTTGAGAGACTGCGAGCGGGTGGCCCACAAGAAAAACACACTCAAGTCCCATAGAAAGGTAAATGGGGCCCTGGCAGTGCTGCGATGATGAACAATTGTTTGGATTCAAATGCTATTAAAGCTCATCCTCCCATAGTATAAAGATGTAAATCCCAGCGGAACGTACCTGCAGAGGCGAACGGCGTACAATTAAGCAGCATCATCACAGCAGTCATTCTTGGAAGGTCTCACACAAACAAACATCTCTTTGTTCTAGCGCCCCCCTTTCCATCCGCACCGCCGGCGTGTCGGCTGTAGATAGCAAACAATGACTCCGAAAGGAGGATTTACATTGTGGTGCTGAGCTCGGCAGCCCTGTTATAATTGATTCATTGAATTGCTCAGGTGTTGTCAGATAATTTATTTAACATGGAAATTATACCGCTTTGAGACAAATTTCAATTACTCTCCTCCACCGGAGGGATCGCGCTTTTTTCCTCTGAAACAAACCCGACACGAAGAGTTTGCTCAGCTGCGGCGCGATGATTAAAACACCTCAGATGTCTCGAATTTGGGTATGACATTTACAGACACGTTCTCTTTATTTCCAGCCCTGAATGAGTTGTGGCCCCTTAAAGCCCAAAATCATCAACAGCTGGAAATGGCAGCCCAGATAGTATTACTGGATGATAAAGGTCTCTGAACAATAACAACAACAACAGTGTGATGCACGGCTAATGAACCAGCTCTGAGTTAGAGCAGGCTTTCTGACTTTGACTTCAAATGCGGTTTGCAGGTTGAGTTATTGTCGCTTTACTGTTAGAAGTTGCAGTTAATGCTGACATCTGGGTTCAACTAATATGCCCACGTATCAAATTTGATGTTTCTCGTTATTTGCGTTAATATCTTAGGGCATTTTCACACCAGCACTAGTTAGTCTGGTTAAAACAGACTCTGGTTTGTTTGGTGCGGTTCGAACTCCAGAGCGGTTTGTTTGTGGTGAGAACATGATCCGACCTCGATCCGACCCAAGTATTAGGTGTACTCCACAAGTTTGATCTAAACATCTGCAGTCAGGTGTGCTTTGCATTATGGGTTGCGGCAGATGGCGTAAACAGAAAACTGGAGAACTGTAGCAGCTAACAGGGCGAGGACAATGAAACAAGGTCTCTCTTGGACTAGCAGTGAGGGACGTTGTCTACTTGATGTTTGGAGTGAGTTGGGTGGTCTGCAGGTGGACTGTAGTTTGGTATATTATCAGATTATTATTACAGCTATGAACAGATGCTGTCTCTGTCACTGCTCTGTGCTACGCTGTACACGAAATGTGCAGTAGTTTGGGAAAACCGGATCTAACCGCCCTGTGTTTACTTTCTAGCTTGCATGCCAGATAGCTCTGACCAATCAGAGGAGACGATGTGCTCAAGATAAAAACTACAAAAGATACCAAAGTGCTTCTATCTTTTAAAATGAGATTAAGAGATAAAAAGTAAAGAGGAATCGTGGTTGTCAAAGCAAAATCTGCAGGACAAAAGGAATAACTCCTAGATAGAACTGTTCTTACGCTGGCCGAAAATGCAAAGCAAAACCCCCATATGACAACACTGCAGACCCTGCATGAGTCGTGGTGCTCCATCCTACTGTACGGAAAACAAGCACAGACATGATTTACACAGGAACACAAAAGCCATTATCTGAAGTATGCATAACAAAATAACTCAGTAACTAATTTTGGAATAAAGTGCTGTGAGCTGATGAAACTTATTGACCACAATCACCAAAGGTGTGTTCAGTGGGGGGAAATAGCAGCATTCACTGAAAAGAACACATTGCCTACTGTTAAGCATAGGGACATATTCACAAAGCCAGTATGATATAGTTAAATAACTGAAAGAGTCTGGCTTCTACAGCAAGACAATGATACATACGGTCCCCTGACCTCAATATATTTGAAGATCTGTGAGAACATATTGCAGAAATAAAATATATATATTA
This sequence comes from Megaleporinus macrocephalus, assembly GCA_021613375.1. Taxonomy (NCBI): domain Eukaryota; kingdom Metazoa; phylum Chordata; class Actinopteri; order Characiformes; family Anostomidae; genus Megaleporinus; species Megaleporinus macrocephalus. The sequence goes on along the minus strand of CM038711.1, from coordinate 37,822,919 downwards.
AATGTGTGTTATGCTATAGGACACATCTTTGCTATGTAAGTTATGTAAGCAACACACCTACTTACTGGAGGTCAGCCACCACTGAGACACTTGCTCCACATACACTTATACAAACAACTGTACGGCATCCGAAGGGAGGATGCAATCTTTAGATACTTAAAAAGGAAATTGTTGAATGTATAATTCACACTTATAGGTATAGCTTTCAATGCATACTAATACATAGCAATGATACATTGCTGGGGACAACTTTTTGCCTATGCTTTCAAATGTATACATTAAAACATGTAATGAATTATGACATGTCCTATGTCATTAAAATAAGATTAAGATTGCAAATTACTGTTTTTTTTAAAAGCTTGCTTGCCACAAAAGTGTGGATTATTATTACAGTAATGTCTTGCAAAGGAAAGGAATTTGGATAACCCACTGTATATAGTATATATATATGCTATTATTCTGATATCAGATTTGGTTTGACCAGCTTCATGTTAAGCCATGACCATGTAATCAGTATATAACTGTCCAGTGTGATTTTTCATTAGCGGCACGATGTTCACTGCTTTGTTCGCTTGTCCTTTCCCAGTCGCTGTTCCTCCACTTCTTGTTATCCAGTCTATAATGAAGCCTTTCTCCTCCATGACAGAGGTAATTAATAGTGTTGGGGTAAAGCAGACTTGAGCTGTAGCCCAAAATTACAATTTGCACTTCAAACATGCTCCTCCTTCATCACAGGCAATTTGCATACAATAAGACAAAGGTGCATCAATGTCAGGCTGAAGACGCCCCTCCAAACGCTGCAGCGCTGGCGGTTCCTCTGGGCTGCCAGAGCCCTTCTCTCTCTCCGCCATTGATGTAAAAGAGCAGTGGATGCTGAAGAAGGGAGCGTGTTCCCTCTGCGAGTCATTCAGAGGATTGCCTGATGGAAAAGAGACAGGATGACATACAGTTTTCAAACAGCACATGCTGAAGGAAGTTTGTTGAAAGTCAAAGAGTTTCCTTTTCGCCTGTGGTCCAAGTCAGAACTGAGAGAGGATTTTACATAGGAAAAGTTTCTTTTTGTGGAAGAATAAAGAAAAAGAAATAGCTCATCTCTTTGATACTCGGTTACTCTAGTCTACTATAATTGTATTTGTGAAGTTCTCCATGATGATTCTCTAATACGTACCAATAAATCCATGTTGAAGCTGTTAATAGCCAACCTATGACATAAGACAACCATGACATAACAAGACTGGGTAACATGTCCTATGAATCCTGTATTCACAGTGCTATATAAACACATTTATAGGGCATTGTATAACATATATAATACCTTACAGTGCCTGGCATAAGACTACATAATTGCTTATAGCTACTTTAATAACATGCATAGCACTTTATAAGCAAGAGAACATGACTGTGTATTGATAAGCTTTATGACACATTACAATGTCTACTCATTAGCCCACTGGAAACATGTATATCGTCACTGTCCAAATAAAAACATGTATCTTCATTTTATTGCCCATTTTTATTTTTCTACATCATCTGAATGCAGCAGCTGCTGTTTACATTGTCTGAGAAATTGATGATGAACGGGCCAATAGAAATGCTCCAAAATGGCTTGGTAAAAAATTCTGGTTCCATTGACTTGCATTGAGAGTTAAGACAGTTTTTGTCCTCTCCTGCAAAGTTGCCATTTTGAAGATACTTGTTTTTCTCTGGACAGTGACGATATGGTGACAAGGTTCAGGTATGTCTTGTATAACTCCTGGACTCATAACAACTGTGGCTACAATCTTAGCTGAAGAGAAGCAGTACTTATAGTACTTACATATTCTACAAAATAATAATAATAACTAGAAAATGCATTTCCTGAAGGAGACACAGGATGGTTACACATAAACGACAAGTAGAGGAGTGTGGATCACATCAGCCCAGTTTTATCAGCTACACTGGCTTCCTGTTAAATTCCATATTGACTATGAAATTCTTTTACTGACGTATAAAGCCCTGCATGGTCTGGCATCTGAGTACCTGCAAGATCTTATTTCCTATTATGATCCGCCACGCTTACTCAGATCACAGAATGCTGTTTTTATATTTGTTCCTAAAATTCAAAAGACTTCAATGGGGGGAGACCTTTTTTCTACAACACCCCCAAATGATGGAATTATGAAAATTATGAAAGTCTCAATCTCAAAGTCTAGACTGAAAACATACTTGTCTAGTTTAGCTTTTGGTGATTAATCTTCCACTTTAAATAAAGGTAGCAGATCCAGGGGTTCATGGAAACAAAGGGTTATGGCAAACTGAGATGTTGGTGCTATTGTCCCACCACTTCACACAGGTTTGTTGATGGTGGGGCGACGGGACACTCCAGTGTCTCTCATGTCTTTTACCTTCCTTTCAGTTCATGCTGTTTATAATTAGATCTGCAGAGCCACACTCTGAAATGCTTCACATTCTCTACTATAATCTAAACCATCTGCTACACCCTCGACTGCATCGCTGTATCATCCAGATGTAGCACCTGTGCAGTTTCTAAAGCTTCTACCATCCAGACTCAGATTCTCTAAGTTCTACTCAGTTTAACTTAGCTTAATAAACTGTAAATACTGTTTGACCAGAGGAGGATGGGTCTTCCCTTGTGATTCTTGATTCCACCCAAGGTTTCTTCCTCCAGTCTTGAGGGACTTTTTTTCTCCCCCTGAGAAATGTTGTGACTTCTTGTTTTCAAACTCTTGTAAAGTTTATACAAATAAACTTGACTTGTGGGTTGGTATGTCTATAGATTAGAGGTTGGCCTGAGTGAGTACATGCAGTTTGGAGGCTGTAGGTTGAATGAAACCTTAATGTTTGGGTTGAACCAACACTACAGTCATGGTCGGGGGTCTGTCCTGTATCAGCGTATGCGAAACGATGTCTGTCGGTTAAACAAAAGTTCTGTAGATTGGCGTCCACTTTTCCATCCTATTCATTCTCTATAAGAAAAATTTCAGGGAAGATCAGTTGTAAAGTCATATACTCTTGCTTTGTAATATATCATGCATATAATCCTGACTACTTAGGAGCAATTATGGCAATTATGCATGTTTATGTCTGGTTTATGAGGCAGTATGTATCCTTCATAAGGCTATAAAAAAGCCTTTATATTGCATTTCGAATACAGGATTCGTAGAAAGTGCTGCCCGAGGTTGTTTACGGCTCAACTTCAATGGGATAATGCTTAGTAAATTCCAACTGAGCCTGTATTAATCTACACAATCCAAACAAGGCAAAATAGTGGTTGGAATATATGCATAATTGATATTCTCTACCCTCTTAGTGGAAGTCAAGTGGGAAAGCATTAGAAATGTTTCAATTTATAAAAGCACACTTCAACACGCAACGCCAGGAACCGATTAATATTTCACATGTGCATGGACAAATTGTAAAGGCTCCATCTGCTGCTGCTCATTTCTCCCAGATAGGCCACACTGATGGCCGCTGGATGGATGGTGGAGAAGAGGTAGCCCTCTGCGCTTCTCTAACTGCATCTGTTTGTGTACAGGTTTTTGGGAAGCCGCTGATGACTAACTGTAAGCCAAATTTCACTTGCAATAAAACTGCAGAACAAGTAATAAAATATGGATATTTTAAAATAAAGGAATGCTGTTCTAGCTGGTCATAGATACACTAGATCTGTAAGTCAATTTAATTATACAGTTAAAATATGTTGATTAAGGAGATAAAACAGTAAAACAGTGTGTGTTAAGTAAAAAAAAAGTCTAATGCTTTAATATCTTGGTAGATTTGGTGATTATTTTTCTTTTGTTTCCCTTGTTTTTCAAAAAGCCCAGGCAGGTATCCTTTCAAAACAAATATTTTTTTCTTTTATTTGTTTTGTCTTTCATTTTGCATACCATTCCAACAAGTGAAAGTATAATGTAATATAATGCAGGTAGCAGCAGAGTGAGCTTGTGTGCCCTGTGTACTGATGGGCCACCGAATGGCTATTTTTATTACTTTTTTCTGAAATTTGTGCTGAATGTAAGCCAAATTTAACTTGCAAACTAAAGCACGGAAGTAATAAAAAGTAAAAAGCTTAATAAAACTTACATGCCTACTTTCAATTCAGACTGAAATAGAAAATATTGCGCTTGCTGTTAGATAGTGTCAGATATCAGGTACAAGAGGACACATTCATAATACAAATGTGTATTTAATATAATTACATATTAATAAGGTGTTTTTAAAGGAAGTGTAACCACTGAAGGAAATGGAAAAAAATGGAGCTACTCTGTTAAAACGTCTTCCAGGATACACATTATATTATGGGTCATTGATGTACATGAGCTGACATACAAATTTACTTTGACTCTCCAAAGTCAGGCGGTTTTACTCTCTAACTATATATGTTAATCAATAAACTAATAGGGTCATTAATTCATATAAAATGTTAATAAAATAAATGAAGCAACCTGAGAACAAAACTTCATAGGTCACTGAAAAAATATACATTTGTCCACAAATTCTTATGTCCTCAGGATGCACAAAAGACTTATTTTGCTTTGACAAAGAAAAGCCCATGTGACCTTCACGATGCAATGCCAGACAGTATGTCTGTTAAGATTTATGTAAAAAATGTGACTTTGGAGTTATTTTTGATTAAGGTCATTCAGTTTACCATGTCAGGTGGTACGACCTCCTCAGGAGAGCAAAAAGTACAAATAAACTTTAGTTTTATGACATTTCTGCTGGCGTCTAAGTGGATGCCTGTTTAATTTGAAATTAGTCTGAAAAGTCAGGTGGCACAACCAGTAAGTTGCAACCAGACAAGAACAGTTTTAATAATAAGCTTTGAAAAGACTACATTTAAGATATTATATGCACATAAATAAAATTATAGATTATAGAATTACACAGATAAATTGATTGTGATTGACTTTATATTACTAATGTTTATTTTTACTGTTTGTTTTTAATTTATACATTTTCTTGCTATTGTTATTTATCATTGTTCCATGAAGGACCATGAAAATTATTTCACAGTGTTTAAAATGTATTTTGAGTATGTACTATGCAGTTTAGTACTGGGGCAAGGAGACTAATGTAACTTATAACTGGGTGCTTATACTCCACTGATTAGCACTGTGCAATTGGCATGTTTCATACAACATGTCACTTTTCCGGTAAGGGGGTGGACCCAAGGGCAGGAAGGAAACCTGTTAGTGTTGTTGTGGCGGTTTTGGTTGCCCGCACATGGGTTTTATTTATTTATTTACTTTTTAAATGCAGGTGAGTTTGTGGCAGAGAAATATGTTCTTTGTACCTTGGTCAGGTTGGGATGCGAACCGTGACCACAGCGTTGAGAGACCAACGCGCTGCAGCTCACCAATGAGGAAATGTGTAAACAGGTGGAAAAGAAACTAGTGCACGCTTACGGGGAGAGGTTTTTGGTGGTAATGGAAAAAAGAACACACTGATTCTGACGCCTGTAAAAAGGATGACGGAAATGGGGAGCAACAAAAGAAAGGAGTAGGCCCAGAAGAAAAAGTACCGGTGACGCTACCCTTAACTCTTTTCTTTTATTTTATTTTCTGAGCTCCTTCTTTTCTTTCTTCTTTCTTTTTCTGGGAGCTTGTTTTGTGTTTTCTTTTTGTTTTCTTTTGTTCTCAGCTCCTTCCTTTACTTTGTAATTTTTTTCTCTGAGCATATTTAAGTTTTCTTTTCTTTTCTGAGCTCCTTCTTTTAATTTTAGATTTTTTTTTCTGGGAGCTTGTTTCTTCTGTCTTTTCATTTTTCTCTCTTTTCTTTTTTGTTTGACACCTTCACCAGCTACCCCTCAGCAAAGGTGTAGCAACAGGTTGTGCTTGCTATCAGCTTAAGTAGGGTCGTTGGCAGGTGCTACCAATGCCCTAATCAGTGCGGTGCATGCTGAGGGTTGTTGTTTCTGCCTGTAGTTTTGTCAGAGCGGCAGCCAGTGGCCTGTGGAGCGGCAGGCAGTGTCGTCTGAGCCCTAACACACATCTTAAACTGTGTCAAGTTTCTAAGTATCTCAAATAGACGAGCTTATGTGGTTTTTGACATTGTATGATATACTGTCATCTGTACACAACACCTGCCTGCTATCCCAGCAGTGCTGGTTGGCGTTAATAAAAGAGCATTTGCTGAAGGTGCTACCTTTTCCATGTCTTCTTCTGTTGTTCTGGTTTAAGATGATATGTTATCTCAACCCTGGAACAACAGCTTGTTTAAAATACACAGCTAGATGTTTTCTTAAATGTTTAAATGTTTTTTTTTTTATAATTATAAACATATATTTAATTAGGCGTGTCTGAACTTTTGACTGCTAGTGTATATTGTTTGTACCTTGAGGAATGAAAAATGTGCATGTGCTGCATCTATTTTTTCCCACTGTATAGATTAAAAGTAAAAGATATATATGTGTTCCTGAATGTTTTAAGACCACGCATGTGACTGGATATTAGGTAAGGAAGGTGTTGGGATTCTGGTAGTTTTCTTAAAACCATAAACCCCAGCTTGTCTTCATTCAGTTGGATGAACAATAAAGGCACTTACAATGTACACATTACTACATATTCACTTCTAATCAGTAAAAACTAACTAATAAAAGCCAAAACAAAGGTCACTGTGCCTTAAAGCCTGTATACCTAGATGGTGTTGCCACTTTCAAACCAATGAGCAGTGAGTTTACATCTAAAGACTTATTAGCTTTACTTCAGCCATACTGCAAATGAAACAGCTCTCTGGCATAAAGAGTTTCAACTGAAGTTAGACATGCTACTCTGGGAGACTGTAAGAGATCTGACAGTTGGCAGTTTGTTGTGCAGTTAATTTCCAAACCATGTTATTCATAGCTACAGACGATGCTAGCCTGCTGTATGCTGCGGGCTAAAACCAGGCACTGCCATTAATCTTATTATGATGGACTCATTTTGCTCCTTATGTCCATCTTCTTCTTTTTTACTGCCATCCTCACTCGCTTTTCACACCCATGTGTCTCCCACGTTGAATCTGAGTCGTGCACAGTGAGTCACATATGACTGGAAAGTTCTCCTTCCAGTTTTGGTGCTGCTAACAACCAAACACAGCTACAAAGTCTCACGTGACAGCAGGGAAAGGCACAGCCAATCACAATAGTATGTGTTATGGGGAGAGAACGTGATTTAACCCTTTCTATACTTCTAGGTTAATCAGACGTTGTTTTTTTTGGAGGGGATCAAATTATTGGTGGGTACAATTCAATAATTGCTGGATACTGGTGGAGACACGTCCCCTTCCGTCCATGCTAATTCTATGCCCACTGGGTTACTCGTTCCATAAGCAACTGAAGGAAAACTCACACACGGCCATGATTTCTCATTTAAGAGCATCAGCGTCTCAGAGTTGCGTGGGGCAGTATGTCGGCAGGGAATGTGTGTTTTCCTCATATCTAAGAAAACGTCCAACAAACAGAACAGTGAGCAAAAAAAACTGGTACAGGTTCACTTTATATATCAAACCAACAAAAGAACCACGACGTGCTGCAGAACATGAGCCGATCTTCAAAGTGTCAACACGACAGTTTATGACTATTCATGGGACGTATGTGTTCTGTACTCTGATAATCGTATGTTAGAATCTCCTTGGTAACCAGAAGAAAAGAAAATAATTGACACACGTCAAACCTAAAGGAGCTGAGAGAGAAGAAAGAGTGATATGGGATTGGTTGAGAAGAAATGGGAGAAAAGCTAGGAATGAAAGCGAAGAACAGAGGGGGAAAATGGGGGGAGGAAAAGGGAGGGAGAGAGTAAGATGGTAAGAAGATGGGAAAGAAAGAGAAAAAAGAGAGAGAAAGAGAAAGATCAAGAAGATGAGGATGTCTGAGAGATCAAGAGAGAGAGAAAGAGAGGGAAAGAAAAAAGAGTGAGGAATTGGAGGGCTAAATCAACAAGAGAGAAAGAGAGAGAGAGAGAGAGAGAGAGAGAGAGAGAGAGAGAGAAGGTAAAAAAGGAGAATGTAAGAGAGAAAGAAAGAAAAAAGAATAAGAGGAGATGGATGGCCAATGAACAAGAGAACAAATGAGAGGGAGAGAAAGAAAGAGAGAAAGGGTAAAAAAGAAGAAGGAGGAAAAGAATGAGAATGTAAGAGAGAACAACAAAAAGGAGTGCGAGAAGATGGAGGGCCAATAAACAAGAGAACAAATGAGAGAGAGAGAGAAGGAAAGCAACAAGAGAGAAACAAAGATATATTTTCATATACGAATTAAAAAAAGCAGCAAAAAGAAAGGAAGAGAATAATATTGAGTGAGAGGAAGAAAGAAAGAAAAAGAGAGAGAACGAGTATAAGGAAAAGGAATGCAAAGAAGGGGGGAAGGTTAAGCTAGTAGAGAATGAGAGAGGAAGAGAAGGTGGGGAGGGGGCTGGTGAGAGATAAAGGGGTGGGAGCCAGAATGATAGAGTCAGTGGAAAAGTAAGGGGGGCAGCCAGAGAGAGAATTAAGGAAAGAACAAGAGCCCAAGACAGAAAGGGGCCACTAAGCAACTCGTGCTCTGTACCCAACGAACCAAACTGTACATGTCCAGCCTCAGGCCTCATTAGTGGGCCTCTGTGTATAAGTCAGCGTGGTGTGGAGCAGGAGCCCTGCAGAAGCTCCTAACTGACAGAATATTTCATTAACTGTCCTGCATATTTCATTAGAATACACATTAGAATCCACACCCCCTGCGCTCCGGCTCCTCATACATACCAAACTCAGACCAGTGACAATTAAGCTTCTCGTATCTGCATATAAAGAGGGGAGATGGGTATTCTAACTCCAGTAAACACGCAGGGGTTCGGGAGCGATGCCTGGGGCTACTTTAAGTTCCAGTGCAAAATTGCCTGGATGTAAGCAGCTGCAGCCGTACTGATCCAGCACCATGCACACACAAACACAGAAGTGCAATCATCTCATTTTAAATGCTACTCTAGAATATTCAGCCCACTATAGACCCACATATAGACCCAGTCGCCCTGCAGTTCAGGCACAGATATGTGCAGGTCATTACTATTACCAAAACTGGCACTAGCAGTGAAAAATTAAGTACAAATAAAAATTATGTACATACATATATATAGGTGGTGTAGTGGTTAGTGCTGGCGCCTCACAGCAAGACTATCTGGGTTCGATTCCCGGTCCAGGCCGTTCTGTGTGGAGTGTGTATGTTCTCCCCGTGCTTGAGTGGTTTTCCTCCGGGTACTCTGGTTTCCTCCCACAGTCCAAACACATGCATGTTAGGTTGATTGATCACTCAAAATAGTCCGTAGGTGTGAGTGTGTGAGTGTGTGTTGGCTATGTGACCACTGTCCATGGTGTACCCCGCCTTCACCCGATGATGCTGGGATAGGCTCCAGCCCTTCCAGCTGTACTCCTTCTACCAGGTATGCCTATTCTCTCGTAGCAGTAAACTAGGGTATAATAGGATGCAAATGTACTGTGTTGTAGCCACCCTACAAAGTAAGTACTCCATCTTTCCATTTTCCTAAACTGCTTCATCCAACTAGGCTCACGTTTGAGGTAGAGAAAGCAAAGGAACCCAGATGGCCCTGATCCCCTGCTCATTCTGTGCATCCCAAGTCATTGCCAGGCCAACAGGGAGATATTATCCCTTCAATAGGTCCTGGGATGACAGTGAGTTCATGTCCCAGTTGGCTGTGCCTAGTAAACCTCCAACAGAAAGCAGTCAGGGGTCATTCTAATCAAATGACCCAAACACTTTGGCTGGTTCCTCACAATGTCGAGAAGCAGTGGCTCTACTTCGACGCTCCTTCTGGATGACTGAACTCCTTACCCTGTCAAGTAGAGCGTGGCCTGCCACCCTGCGAGGAAAGCTCATTTCCGCTGCTTGTGTCTGCAATCTCATTCTTTCGGTCATTACCCAAAGCTCATGACCATAGGTGAATGTGGGGATGTAGGCTGACCAGTAAACAGAGCTTTACCTTATGGTTCAACTCCCTCTTGACCACTACAGCGCAGCACAGCATTACTGCTGCCACCTGTCCCAGCCTGTGGCCGCTCTCACGATCCCTCCTCCCATCACTTTTGAAAAGACCTCTGAGATACTGAAACTCCTCCACCGGGGGCAGGTTTTTTTCCCCCCTTATCCAGCAGGGGCATGCCATCCTTTTCTCAGACAAGACCGCTGACTTAGACTTGAAGGTACTGATCTGATTGTTTATGTTGGCTGGTTTAGATTCATTCCTACAAGGACTTGAATCTGAACAAAGTAATAATTATTACATTTTACTCTGCATCAAATTGAAATGATAGATTTTTTAAATTAATTTTTATTTCCAAATTTGATGCCGTTCGGGACTTTCAGGCAGCTGATCCGTTTTTGAGGGTGGAATTTTTTTTGCCATTCTTCCGTGACTTCATAATGCACTGCACCATGTTCTGTTGACAGGCAGGTTAGTCCAGCCAGCAAATACAGTTATGTTGTCACAACACTGTGACAACCCATTGTTTTGCTGCCCACAACATTGTCACAACACTGAAATGTAATTCTCAAGAAAGTCATGACAACATTATCTGACAATATTCTCGGAGGTTGTGACAGTGCAGTGGCAACGTTGTCAGTATGTTGTCTCAACCTTCTAGTATCCTTTATAAGTTCCATTTTTAAGCTTCCAATATGCCTGGAAGTGGCCAAATGGAAGTCTGATGGCCCACGAAATCCAGATGGAGGGCAGGAAGTGAAAATTAAAATAGTTGAGATGGAGGGGAGGAGCCAGTACTGTACTGTGTTTAGATGATATTATGAGAGAACGGTAGAAACAGAAAATCTCCTAATGTTTTAACTGAATTTGAGGATTAGCTAGGGTCGAGGCAGTAGATATAAGCAACTGTCTTCTCCTTCAGCATGGCAAGTTGTTTATGTTCACCTGTGTTTTGTGTTAAATCTAATGAAAATGTTGGTGTTATTGCTTGTAGCCACTGTTTTAAATCTATCCCCTGTGCACACCTACAGATGAACTGTGTGAAGTAAAATCTTAACTTCTCCTGACATTAAGCTGAAATCAGCTTTTCATTCACCAGTTTTTCCGTAAAAGTTGCAACAGGCACAAGACTGTAACTGCTGCACCTTGTAAGCAAACAAGCTGAATGTAAGTTCAGTTGGTGCCTAGATTGTCACTATGCTTAAGCTTACGGGCTGCTAATTTCCACATACCCTATAGTAGGTGCAAGTTCTATATAAAAAAAACCCTAAAAAATACCAATGGCTGTTAGATTTGATTGATGGGAAAACAAACTACATCTTAGTTTGCGACGGCAACCCAGTTCTGCTGGAAAGATTCCACCCCTTTGATCAGACAGAAAAGATAACAGACCTCTTAGCTGCTGATTTGCAACACAACAAAGAAAGGAACAGAGCCCTCAGTTCAACTTCACAAGTGAACTCTGAATATTCTAAAGATATATATTTTTAGATAAATTATACAAAATAACATTGGTCTACCTTGCTATAGTTCCACAAATTTGAATAGTGATTAGGTTAGCCACAGCTTTGCTGACATAGATATTAAACATAGAAAAAATTCCAAACAGTCTGCAATCGAAAATCTGTGTGTCACTATTTTAAACTATCTCCTCTTGACATGAGAGATAAATTGGACTTTATACCAAAACTGTAAGCACTTCCTCCCAGCGCCTGCAGAGGTCGCAGTCTTCAGAGTACTAGGTAGCTCCGGACACACACATACACACCCCTCCTGCACACGCTTACTTATTTAGTCATTACACACATTACACAGCTCCCTACCTGTCCGTGGTCCCAGGCCGGCGTCTAACGAGTCGGTGGTGTGACCAGCGGACTACCAATCACTCCTGGTAGGTGTGCTCACTGCCCCCTTATGTGTATGTGTATATGGGTGTTTTACTGCATAGATGCTTAGGTCACTGTGTACAAACACAAGTGGCAAATAGTTCTAATTGTACTGTGCAGCCTTCAAATGCTGGTTGCCGGTCAAATTATTTATTTCCTGACATGTTTGTTGGCAAAATAATGAGCCATGACCCCTCCATACCCAACACCTTAGGTTTATAACTTAGAAGTGAATCCAATCTGTATCTTTAAGACACCCTGCAGCCTAGAAGAGCATTGTGTAATATTGTAGGGGAGACCAGGTAAGATTATCACAGACCTTGTGAGTTGTAACAATTGTAACAATTAGACAAAAGAAACCCCACCATGCAATATGCTTCATTGAAATACAGAAACAATCCAGAACAATGTGTCTCTCCACTTTCTGTTTGACTGAGGAGTGCGTACGTGTCATATGTAACCTGTCATATGCTTACCTCACGTAGAGTGAGTCCACAATACAGGTCTGCTGCCTGAGTCAAACAGTCAACCAACACTTCCTCCTGCAACTCAGAGAAAGCTTTGTTGCAGCTCCAGTAACCTATACTGGGAAGATGACTGGACCCCTGGTCTCTCAGCTTCGGCAGGGATTTGCAGTATCTGCTTAGTGTCTCATGTGTCTTCGCAACTAATGTTACTGACTTGCCCTTATCTGTGACTTCATCAGATGCTTTTTTAAAAACATTTGCAGTGACACCTCTGTCAGCCTTTCTGTACAACATGCAAAATAGGTTCCTCCTTACAAATAACCGATCATTGATTTTCTTCTTTGCCCCCAAAGTGCAGTACCGTCGTCTACTCTCTGCGCGAGAGAAATATTTGCGCTCGAGTTTTCAGAGGGGGTGGTTTTGACAGTTTGGGGGGGACATGGGCCTCCATCGTGACTCAGCAAACTAGCTAGCAGTGGTAGCCTAGTGCTAGCCAGCTGTTTCTCTAGCTAGCGTCACCACAGTGGGCGGAAATGATCATACAGTTAAGCCCGCCCACTTAGAGAGAAGATATGATTGGTCAGTTTTACTGTTATTTGAAATGGGTATGGAGCTGAATTAGAACTGCCTGGTCCTCTGTACATGAACAGCGGGACCACCAATCACCAACATTCTGCAGAGGCATCACAGTCCTTCACAGTCCTTCACAGGGGGATACACAGACTCACAGACTTCCACTTAACCCCTCACGTGTCCACAGATTGAATAGACACATTTGAATAATTTATTTGCCTCAATTTTTGTAATTGTTTAGATGTTGACTGTCAAACTGTAAGTAGATAAAATAAAATTATATATGTGTTAAGAATATTTTAGGCCCTCTGAGAGGGCGAAGAGGGCCATGACGGTACCCCACTGGTTACAACCCACCCAACCCCTGTCAGCCATTCTTTAGCTAGCTGTTTTAGCATAGTGGTTTGAAATTTGGAGGAAAAATACATCACATATTGTCTAAGAAGCTACAATTGAATGTAATATAATTCATAAGGTTTTATCAGCAATAGTATAAGTACCAAAAAAATGTGGTCTTGGATCAAAAATGTACTTTCTTACATCAAAATCCATTTTTTTTTAAATAGAACCTGCTTGTGCTTCTTTTCAGATTTGGAAACCATCATGTGGGATCGTGGGGGAAATGGGTAAACACTGGAATGATCATACTCATAAAATGATCAACTCCTCCCATGTTACAACCATACCCGGTCTCCCCTACTGATGTAGCATTGCTAAAACAGCAGACCTAAACAAAAGTACTGTCCAGTCAGGGATTACTCTAAAGACGAGCAGTTTCTGATAAAGGCAGGTGTGTACCTGTTGGATGATGAAAGAGAATGAAGCACAGCAGAATGTAATGCTAAAAGAGAATGGTAAGCACGCTGTGGCACGCTCCCTGCCTCTTGTACAAACACAGCAAACCGCCTGAAGAGTCAAAACTGAACATCACTAGCGGGAAGATGTATTGGTTGCAGATGTTCATGGAGACGAGGATTCCAAAAACACTGTGAGTTTGATGCATTAAGTCAGTGTCAGTATATAATGAGTATAAAAAATGTGGTTTGGAGATCATGAATCTCACTAACAGCGTATAGCTTTGTAGTTTGTGAAGACATAATGCAGCATAAACTTTCTATTCTTCCTTTATTCACTAGTTAGAGAATCACATTTCTCCTGTTCTGTTCCTGGTAGCAGTAATATTGACTCATTATTGCCCAAACTATGGCCTAAATCAACAAACTCTTTATGTCGTGTGTCATTATTTACAGATGTTTACTTATTTACTGAAAGTTTTTACCTAAAATCTCTAAACTTATTGTAAGAATTTGGAATTTGTAAGATATTTAGTTAAAAACATTACAAATTTACAACTAAAACTATACCATTCATTGGTAATACCACTCTGTACCTCAAGAGGTGATAATGAGTCATTGTAGCAATGAATCAAATCTGTCCAACATGAGAGGATGAAGAAGCACAGTTGCCCTGATGGTGTATTCTAACCTCTTATAAATCATGTTAAAGGTTCTGCTCCCAGTTAGATCATTTAATGAAAGGTGGCGAATAACAAGCGATAGCTGAAGGGACATCAAAGACTACTTCCATTTTACTCAGTACGCAAAATCAGTAGGCGAGCACAGCTAGTGTGTCCAAATACTCTGTATTCATCTAGTTGTACGCGAACATTACCTGGATGACCTACTAAATCAGGAGACATTTTTAAGTAGGTGACGGCAGCACACTGTGCTATCCCATGAATCAGCTGGAGCTGCAAAGGAGTTCAAAGTGGAGAGGAAAGTGGAACGTCAGCTGTGTGTATGTAGCTACTGCTTGTGAACTGCCACTACAGAAGTTAATACTACTTCTGAGGTAAATAATTAAAAAAAAGTAAATAATTACCTTAGATGTTCCTCCAGATTCCTCTTCTCCAAGTTACTGCTCAATGCCGTCTGAGTACAGATTCCAACAAAAACGCAGATCAGTGTCACAAACAGTATCTAAAATGTCAGTAAAACAGGGCTTTTAATGAATAGCGGGACATTTACAGTGGTGGTCTGACATCTTGCGTCACAGGACATTGGTAAGATGGTGGACATGTGCATCAGAGGTTGGGTGAATACTAAACTACTGAAACAGCCTAATACTTTACTGCTCAAGTGGACGATATCTACATTGTTAATACTACAATACTAATTTGAAATATTTTGTCAATATTGTGATACTAATTTGAGATACTTTGTTAATACTGAGACATTCAATTGAGATACTTTGTCAATAATGCGATACTAATTTGAGATATTGTCAATAATGTGATACTAATTTGAGATATTTTGCCAATATTGTGATACTAATTTGATACATTGTCAATATTGCGATACTAATTTGAGATACTTTGTCAATATTGCGATTCTAATTTGAGATATTGTCAATATTGCGATACTTATTTGAAATACTTTGTCAATATTGCATTACTAATTTGAGATATTGTCAATAATGTGATACTAATTTGAGATATTTTGACAATATTGTGATACTAATTTGATACATTGTCAATATTGCGATACTAATTTGAGATACTTTGTCAATATTGCGATTCTAATTTGAGATATTGTCAATATTGCAATACTAATTTGAGATACTTTTTCAATATTGTGATACTAATTTGATACATTGTCAATATTGTGATACTAATTTGAGATACTTTGTCTCTATTGAGACACTAATTTGAGATACTTTGTCAATATTGTGATACTAATTTGACATACTTTGTCAATATTGAGACACTAATTTGAGATACTTTGTCAATATTGTGATACTAATTTGAGATACTTTGTCAATATTACAATTCTAATTTGAGATATTGTCAATATTGTGATACTAATTTGAGATACTTTGTCTCTATTGGGACACTAATTTGAGATACTTTGTCAATATTGTGATTCTAATTTGAGATACTGTCAATATTGTGATACTAATTTGACATACTTTGTCAATATTGAGACACTAATTTGAGATACTTTGTCAATATTGTGATACTAATTTGAGATACTTTGTCAATATTGAGACACTAATTTGAGATATTGTCAATATTGCGATACTAATTTGAGTTACTTTGTCAATATTGTGATTCTAATTTGAGATATTGTCAATATTGCGATACTAATTTGAGTTACTTTGTCAATATTGTGATTCTAATTTGAGATATTGTCAATATTGCGATACTAATTTGAGATACTTTGTCAATATTGCGGTTCTAATTTGAGATATTGTCAATATTGCAATTCTAATTTGAGATACTGTCAATATTGCAATACTAATTTGAGATATTGTCAATATTGTGATACTAATTTGATACATTGTCAATATTGCTATACTAATTTGAGATACTTTGTCATTATTGCAATTCTAATTTGAAATATAGTCAATATTGTGATACTAATTTGAGATACTTTGTCAATATTGTGATACTAATTTAAGATACTTTATCAATATTGAGACACTAATTTCAGTTTCTTTGTCAATATTGCGATACTAATTTAAGATACTTTATCAATATTGAGACACTAATGTGAGGTACCTCATTAATATTATGTTTTTATTTCCAGACACTATTTAAAAATAAAAATAATAAAAAAAGAATAATGATAGTTAAAAAAAACCCTATAATAATCCAAATGCAGGTGTGTATATGCATGCGCACACACACACAGTGAGCCCCGAGTCTCTCGCCAGGTGTGACCATCATATCACCATGGAAACGGATTTCTCTCCACCCCCATCCTTGTCCTCGCTGAGGACATCATTTTTCTCCTCGCTCGTTTAGTTTTTTGGTGCATTTACAGTGACCCACATCTAGCCAGGACCACAGAGGAACCACAGCGCTCTCTCAACTACACACCGCCGCGAAAACTGGTGAACTGTTTAAATAACCTGACTGAAGGTTGAGAAAACACACACACACACACCGCTGTCCTGTTAGCATTTTGGAAATGATCTCATTACCAAATTTCCATAATGCATGGACGCTGCCTCTCTTTGGAGATGGCAGAGCCGTTATTGTATCTTGTAGCCATTTGTTTTTGCACTGCCGCTGTTTGCTTATTTATGAGACGTTTTCAATTTGCTTCAGCATCTCATATTAAAACCCTGCTCCCGGATTAAGTCATTATAATAAGAAGAAAAGGCTCGTGAGTGCAACTAATCACATCAGCCCGAATCCTATTTTGTGTCTTTCTGCACAGGCTGTGGAGGTTTTTAAATGAACATAAATAAATATATATATACTGTGTGCTTGTTTAACATGAGCATGCAATTACTCCACTCATCCTCAACATCCCCAGTCAGTGATAACAGGACTCATAACCTTCATATAAACTTAAAAACCAGGTAGGGAATCAACCCTGGTCTGCTCCTGCCAGCTGCACTGATCATATGTAAGCATCTATGTGTAATAATATTGTGGCCTATATATATTTAATATACTTTAAATTAAACTACATTCAAAAAACATTCAAATAGTATTAATACAGTAAGTAGTGCTTTTACATACGTCAGTGTGTTTGTTTAACCCTTTCCAAGCTTCTCCTTGTGGAAACAACCCAGTATTATTTACAGTTCTCATCTAATACCTGCTTTGACTGCTCAGTACTTCATTAAGCTAAATCAAGATTGCTGCTGAAGGAACTGAATACATTCATACAATGTCTGGGGCGTCCAGGAGAAATCTGGAACTACACTTTGTTCTTCAAACTGGAGCTCAAGATATGATCTACTTCTCTCACAATAAGATATTCATGTTACTTTTTATTGTATGTATGACTATTTACATATGTTCTTATGATATCTGGTGTTCTTACTTTTGAAAAAGCACTAAGATAAAGGCTTTCAAACAGTGAGCTAAGACTTTTGGACAGAAGTGTATACGTTCACTGGGTGTGTTTGTATTTACTTGGACTGTAAGAAGAAGAAATGCTTCCAAATTTTCCAATACAACGCTATGAAACATAGTGAAGTTACTATGGGAGCTGATTACCTCTATCGACTATGTATATACCCCTATTCTTACTCCATTCCTGTGTCAAACAACCTCATGCGGGAGAGCACAGTTCATACACAAGCACCAAAGCCACCCAGAACCCCAGCCCAAGCCTTCTGAGTTTGCCCCCCACCCCAGGCTCATTTCCAAGTGTGGTCCATGCTAGCAAATTCGTATGTAGGCATACTTACATCACTGCTGTCAGAACAAAACCCTGTTTCTCCCTTTTTGTTGTTTTTTTGTTGTCGAGTTTTATTTACATAATTTGAAAGTACCTACGCTCTTTACATTCTGGGGAATATTTATGATGGATGGACCAAAAGAACAGATCCATAATTACTTGGGGAAAAAATGGCTGGTTACGTTGAATGACATTCAAGGTAAAGAATGTTTTTTCCAATTGCTGTAAATATATAATTTTTTCATTACAACAGCAGTAATGTATTCACAACACTTCACTTTGTCCAGATTTTATGTTACAGCCTTATTCCAAAATGGATCTATTTCATTTTTTCCCCTCACAATTCTACACACAATACTCCATAATAACAAAGTCATAAACAGTTTGCTTGAATTTATTTTCCAAATTTATTATTAATAGAAAAACAAACCAAAAAAATCATATATACATATGTATTCACAGCCATTGCTCAGTACTTTGTAGAAGTAACATTGGCAGCAATTAGTCTTTTGAGTATGACACTACAAGCTCGGCAGAACCTCTCAAGACATGATGCTTGGCATTCAGGCCAAGTTAAATCTCTGTTTCTGTCACAAAGTGCCTCACACAATAGTAGGAGTCAAGTGAAAGTTGACTCCAAGTCAAATCCAGAGTACAACAACAAGCAGAGGTCAAAAAGCCAAAAAAGCAAGTCACAATTCACAATCCAAAGAGGCAAGAAGACTAGTCAAGAATAAACAAAGCAGAAGATCCAAATAAGAAATACAAACGTTCAGAAACGCAGGAAAATCAAACAAGACTTCGCAAAGAACATGCACAACCACAGGGTATATATATATATATATATATATATATATATATATATATATATATATATATATATATATACATACACACACACACAAGATGGCCAACTTAAAAAGGCCAGAAGGTCAAGAGACCAGCTAAAATTCTGGAGAGAGTGACCTCCAGTGGCAGGGAGGGGAATGGTCGGCAGCAGATGTGACAGTTTCATCAGATAATTTTGTTTCTCATGGTCTGAGAGTCCTACAGGTGCCTTTTGGCCAACTCTAAGCAGGCTGTCTTGCGGCTTCCGTCTGGCAGATACGGTTGTCATTCTGGAAGGTTCTCCTCTTTCCTCAGAGCAACGCTGAAGCTCGGTCAGAGTGACCCTTAGTCAGCTCCCTTCTACCCCAATCACTCAGATCTAGGAAGGAGTCCTGGTGGGTCCAAACTTCTTCCATTTATGCATGATGGAGGCCACTTTTCTCATTGGTGAAATCTTTCTCTACCCTTCTCCAGATCTGTGCCTCTATACAATCCTGTCTCGGAGGTCTACGGATAATTCCTTGGACTTCATGGTTTGGTTTGTGCTCTGACATGTACTGTCAACTATGGGAGCTTATATAGACGGTGTGTTCCTTTCCAAATCATGTCCAGTCAACTGGATTTAAAACAGGTGGACTCCAATCAAGTTGTGGAAACAACTGAAGGATGATTAGTGGAAACAGGAGCACCTGAGCTCAGTTTTGAGTGTCATGGTGTGAATACTTATGTACATGTGATTTTTTTTTTACATTTTTTGTTTTTAATATATTCGCAAAAAATTCAAACAAACCTTTTTCACTTTGTCATTATGGGGTATTGTGTGTAGAATTTTGAGGGGAAAAATTAATTTAATCTCTTTTGGAATAAGGCTGTAACATAACAAAAAGTGGAAAAAGTGAAGCACTGTATATGATACATGCAGATAATACTGTGATGGCGTGCTAAAAAAAAATCAGGTAAGGCCATAATTTCTGTTCAGCAAAGCACTTTATTTCCAATGAAAAGCCAGAAAAAGGCACTAAAACCGCAGCCTGAACAGCAGGAACATGCTCTTCCACCCGAGGGCAGACACTGTAACCCACTCAACTACAAAGACACAATAAACACATACAACACCACTTCAGCTAAAACAGCAACAAGAGTAAACAGTCCCCTTTGAAGAGAGGACACCTGATTCCCAGGAGCCTCCTCTTATGTGCGTTTTGCATATATGATTGAGAGCTTCGGCGGGAGCGCGGACATATCAAACATGATCTTTGACCTCAGTAACCGAAAAGAAATGTTTTTCGGTTTTAAAAATGAAAAGCTTTTATAAAAAAAAAAAACACTTTACAAAGTCAGGACCATTTATTATTCCTGATGAGGTAGGTTACCTCTGTGTTCCTCTGGTTTTCCAACAAAGTCATCGAGCAATTTTTTTTTCCCTACACACACACATGCACGTACACACACACCCACACACACATACACATTCTGCCAGCACAAAGATGGATGAGGGAGAATAGAATGAGGAGATACAACACAATAGAAGCTTGTGTGGTGGAGAGACTTAATTGGGCATTCAGCCAAGTTGATTAAAGTATAGGGTGGGTGACAAAATAAGAGTATAGGATAGAGTATCTATTTAAAGACTGAAACCATTGTCTCCCTTATTGTACCTGTCCTCTTGTCCTCTAAATTACATGGCAAAGACACTGCACTCCTAGTAACGGGGAATTAAGGCCTGATAAGTCTATTTAACACTTTATATGCACTAAACCTTACAGTATACGGCACATACCCATCACATTCAGAGACTAACAATAGCTTGATGTCTTTGGAGGGTCTATTCACATGGAAATAGTAAACCTGATGTAAAAACAATAACTAATAACAATGTGGTTAACGTAGACATGCACTGGCTATATAGTCAAGAAAATGGCAACAAGGTGTCTTACAAGGTATTACTGCTTGCATGATTAAGTACATAGTTAGTTTCTAGCTATAGACACAACTGTGTGATGTGGTGAATGTTTACGATTCACACTTTTTGATTTTTGAAGTTCTCTTCTTTGTTGAGTAATAATTTATATTAAATGGTAAAATGCTATCAGTTGCACTGGCAACACCAGAAACTTGTACAGCAATTACTTTTTTTCATGTGTACATATAAGGTATTTAAAAAAATGCCCAAATACTATTTTACATGCCCACGTACACTCTATGATCTGGTCACAGAATTGAAACAAGCTGTTTTCCCTTTTGGCAAGCTCATGAATAATTCAATGAGCTCTGCTCTGATTGGCTGTTTTACAGTGAGACACTGCAATGATCACACAGAAACAAGATGTTGTAACAGACACAGACAGGAAAATAAAATAAACCTCTGTGTAAATACGCTAGGTCATTACACTATTTTATATTATTTAGTAAGGTATGTCTTCATTAGTTAGGCTTGCTAGTAGCTAAAGTAGCCATGTAAATAAAATCACACAGCATGTCTGCTACTTTACAGGTTACTGTTGGAGTTATGTGAGTTAGAACTGCTTCTCTCCTCATTCTCTGCAGTGTCTTCAGTGTTGAATTCTGACCAAAGCTACACAATATTGTCCAAGATGTGAGAAACTGGCCAAGATTAAATGTGCAAAGCAAACCGACAACTAAAGAATTAAAGTTGTCCAGGATCTTGCTGAAGATGTAGGTGCTGAAGTTGGAATCCTGTTCCCCAGTTTGTTTTGCGGATTTTTTATTCCACCTTAAAACCCTGGACCCCACATTCTGGACCCTGCACAAGCTGGAGAATTTAAGGTGGAGCTGAAAATTTGATTAAGAAGCTGGCCAATAGCAAGCCGATTTCAGCTTTGGTTATAGATGCACATCAACCACAATATATAGATATACTAATAGTTGGGTTCTGACCTTGCCTTCAAAGTCTGACAAAGTAGATTTCTCAACATAGTCTGCTATTTTCATCACTGTTGCTCTGTTGCTGTATGTTCATCTTGAGGGAGTACATATTAATAAGCCAAGACTGTTACAAGGATTTTGGAATTGGCCTGTTGTAATGCTCTGTTTTGTAAAAACAGGATTTGCATTCAAAAGAGAAATAGCAGTGTCTGGGGTTTATGGTATGTCCTTTCTATGTGCTTCTATGTACTTCTATGTACTATTTCAGCTCTGCCAAATACAGTTTTCCATTCTATGGTATCTTTAAGTTATTGCTAATGTTAGAAACAGGCCTGGATCTCTGGATCTACAGTGTTTGGGTGCGTGCTGTGATGTATCTTGGAAATAAAAGTGCAGTCAACTGGGATGACTGGCATGCAGTCATCAACTATTACCTAATGCAGCGCAATGGCTTGGGGCTTCATGACCCCAGAAACCACAGGGATCACCAAGTTCATTTCTTTGCACGGCACCGAGGTAGTTCAATCCACTCTTGGAGTGCAGCAGGGCTGCCAAAAACCCTTTTCACTTTACTACATTCATCCTGATGAACTAAAGACATAACCCCATTGTCTGATAAATTACAGTAGTAATGCACATAAACAAATTGAGGCTGTCACTATCGTTCATATTAGTAATTGAGTAACGTACCGAATATAAGGCCAAACAATAAAAATACCCTTAACAATAACAGATCATGTGCCGACTTTCAACGATTTCAAACTGTCATTAAAAACAACATAAAAGCACTATGTGGCAAAAATACTGAAGCTAGTTCAATCCATTCGTCCTCGGCATTGGAAACATACTTTATGATAGTCAGTGTAAAAGTGAAGCTTGCCCTTGGTTTGTACTGGTCGCACACAAACATTTCGCTTTGTCAGCCATGCCATGCCTGGTCAAGGACGGATTAAGGAAGCAAAGAATTGCCCAGGGATAACCCCCACAACCCGCGCCCCTCGTGATCAAGGGCCCTCTAATGGTATGCCCTGCTCTTCTCTAGGGCCCCCTGGTAGGGGCTCTCATAACCAGGGCCCTCTAAAATTATGCCCCCCTCTTTCCTAGGAGAAGTCGATGTCAGAGCAGTGCCACAACGCCTCGTCCATTTTCATTAGGCCCAAAGGCAGGGCTAGGGCCCCCAAAAGCATGGCTAGGGGCTCCAAAAGCATGGCTAAGGCCCCCAAAAGCATGGCTAGGGGCCCCAAAAGCATGGCTTGGGGCCCTAAGTGGCCCTGGGGTCAAAGTCCCTGAAAGTCAGAGGATCCTAGAAAGGAGGGCCCTCAGAAATAAAAATATATTGTATCATAAATGTTGATAGGCATCGCAAAAGAGCCCCTGTTTACAGAATGAAGTGCGAAGAACTGCCCCGAAAGATTAGCTGCTATCAAAGCATTAGATGTAAGAATTATTAAGAAAACAAAACAAAACATACAAAAGTATTGAGGTACAACTTGTTAGTGGTTGCGTCAATCTCAGTACCATGGTCCTCTACAATGTCTGTTGTTTGCTTTGCTTCTACTTTACTGTTGATTAACCAGCAACAAACTGTGTGATGCCTCTTGATATTAACATTGCGGCTGTTTACTTTGTCTAACATTAGGTTTTTATTCTATCACCACAGTACATCCACAGATCAACTGTAGAAAAAACAATACTCACTCTTACCAACCGCATGATCAAGTCAGCTTTTTATTCACCAGTTTTCCCGCTTTGGCAAATAAGCTAATTTTACCCTCATGCAGTTGGTAGGACTAAGTATTGTATAGTTAACAGTTGGTCTGTGGGTTCTGTGACTATTCATTTGTGATAGATTTGATAGAAACAACAGCGACAAGAAACCTGAACTAGAAGCTACTTTAGCCTCGTTCTGACCACAGATGAATATTCTCTAATTATATTTTCTGCCTTCATGAACGACTATTGGTACTTAATAAAAGTCTGTACTTTTTATGGGTTCTCAGTTAAATTGATTTTGAACAACCTTAAGGGACGCCAACCACATGCATTTTGCGAACTTGTGATAGTGCTGTTAATGTAGAAAATCACTTCCTCTCCATGTGCAGTTGCCATAGCAATGCAGTGATGTGATGTAATTTGCAAACAAATGATTACATTTTGACCTCATAACATAGAAGTAGCATTATATCCAGAATGCAGGCACGTCAATTATCTTCTTTGCACAAAATCGTGTTACAGTGTTGTGCTGAGGACACATAGCCAATGCTGCATAACTTTAACATTTACACTTGCTCTGGACTCGCTCAGACCAATGGATACTTGAACTTGTTGTTTGTTTTTATTCTCATTGTTATGCAAATAGACCTATGTGACATAGTGCTATGCTGCACCACACTATACAAATGCTGCATGGCTATTGTAAACTAACAACTATTCATTGTTGATTAATCATAATGATGACTAATAATAAGTACATTTAAATCAATAAATGTAATAAATATATTCCATATTGAGTGCTGGTATATTACTTGAACATACCATAAAAGGTAATTACGGTTATGTATCCATAAATACATTTCAGCAGCTGTTCCGCTCGCTGTAATTACTGGTAATATGCACATTTTCAATGCAACAGCATAAGAGAACATGTGCATCTCTTGCTGTAGGAGTCTGGCACCAGAAGAAGGGCCTACTGCAAGCTTCTCGTCGGCGAGAAACAAACCAAATAAGAAGAGAAACAAATGGAGGCTGGCAGGCTCTCCAGAGGGTTAGAGCCTAGCATCCCTCGTCTTTTTGGAAAGCGCGGCTGATAATGTTGGGATTTGTTTCTGATTGGCTGAATCCCGGAGCTAAAGCAGGTGGACTTCCCCCAGCTCATCCGCAGAGCCCGAGACAAAGAGGCCGATCAGCCGGAGACAGGGATCCGTCTGACTCCGGGAATCCTCACCTTTTCAATAAGAGCTTTCAGCGCTACAAGGGAAGTAGATGATCCTTGGCTGTTTGTTAAGTGCACTAGTTCAAAGCAAACATCTCTGTGAATGAATATTGCATGGCCCCGGAGTCCATTTATTTCATTTGGATTGGTATGTCTGACAGCGAATCACAGCCTGCTGTGGACTGAGAAGCTGTGAATGCTCTCACAGCCCATTCTTCTGACTTGAATATGGGCTGAGGAAGGTAATGTATTCCACAGACAAGAGACAATAGGAGACAAGCGAGGAAACGCCTTATTGCTTTCAAACCCTCAAGCTCTTTGATATCAAAAGTCGACAGTGACCATGGCTTTGCATTAAAGTGCTGAAAAGTTGTGTATAATACAATACACACACACACACACAAACACACACACACACACACACACACACACACACACACAGATATATATATATATATATATATATATATATATATATATATATATATATATATATATATATATATATATATAAATGTATTTCTATTGTGGTACGCAGTATTTGGAATATACATTCAAATGACCCAAGGTACACGAGGCTTTTACTAACATTCAAGCAGCACCTCAAAGCAATGAATCACTCTGTTTATCTTTCTGGCTGTTATTCTCATCTGCGGCGCGGCCATTCTGTACACATTGTTTCAAGAGAAAGTGGCGCCGTCACATGAATTCTTATTAGCGGACTAAAAATAGCTCACCGGTGAGGAGTCGGAGCTGGAGCTAGCAATCTAAAACCCACAAAGGGAGAAGAAAAAGAGAGAGAGAGGGAGAGAGACTCAGAGCGAGACAGAGAAAGAGGAAGAAATTAACAGCTATCTGATGATCAGTGACGTTGCTGTTAGCATTGAGGCTTTCAGTGTCATATCTGCAACCAGTCCTGCCACCTCTCCGTCCTCCAGCGCACTATGAAAATGAAGGAATATGAAGAATCAAAAGTTTGTGATCACAGGTGGAAAGTTTGGAATCACCATTTATAACAATATATACATGGATTTAAATACATTTACTGCAGATACAGGCAAGCCCTCTCTAAAACGGTGGTGGTGGAGGCTTTAAGGATCACTCGTCAAGCTCATAGCTTAAGGAAGCTCAGGCGTTCTCTTTTTTACATTGAGGACACCAAAATTATATCTCTCAAAACCTATATGTACATATGTATATATTTTTTGTCGATTTTAAGTTATCTACATCATTTGAACATGCTAATGGTCATTTACACTGTGTGACAATTTCATGATGAATGAACCAATAGAAATGCTCCAAAACAACTTGGAAAAAATTCTGGTTCCATTGACCCATTGTTCCATTGAAAGTAAAGTAGGTTTTTGGTCTCTACTGTAAAGTTAAAATTTTGGATATACTTGTGTATATACTCAGTAGCTAAATCAAGATTGCTGGTGAAGAAATATAATAAATTTAGGCAATTTCTGGGGCATCCAAGAGAAAACAAAACTATAAAAAAATTATTATATAGTTGCTTAACAAAATGAAACCATGCAACCTTGAAGTGTATTTATGGTTTTTTATTAGCTCATGTATGTAAGACCTTTACACAGTAGTGTGCTTTATATATCATTGCTTTCCAAAGAAAACAACTTCAAATCTCCAAACGGCAACTTTACAGGAGAGAACAAAAACTGTTGTTACTTTCAATGTAAGTCAATTGAATTTTTTTCCAAGCTTTTTTGGAGAATTTCTGTTTACACAATGTGAATGACAGCTGCTGTGTTCTAATGAAGACAGTGATAGTATATATATATTTATATATCACTGGTCAAGCTCATAGCTCAAGGTAGCTCAGGCGTTCTCTTTTTTACATTGAGGACACCAAAATTATACCTCTCAAAACCTATATGTATACATATGTATCTCCATTTTTGTCGATTTAAAGTTTTTTCATCATTTGAACACAATCATTTACATTGTGTGACAATTTCATGATGAATGAACCAATAGAAGTGTTCCAAAACAGCTTGGAAAAAATTCTGGTTCCATTGACTTACATTGAAAATAAAGTAGATTTTTGGTAAACCTTTTTTGGTATGTAAGACCTTTGCACAGTAGTGTGCTTTATATATCATTGCTTTATTTTCAACGAAAATAACTCCAAATCTCCAAACGGCAACTTTACAGGAGTAATGTAAGTCAATGGGGTTTTTTTTAAGCTATTTTGGAGAATTTCTGTTTACACAATGTGAATGACAGCTGCTGTGTTCTAATGAAGACAGTGACAATATATATATATATATATATATATATATATATATATATATATATATATATATATATATATATATATATATATATATATGGCTGGTTTGCACTTTTCAAGTTCCCCCAGTTACAGAAATGGCCACTAATCTCTGGCTTGTGAATTGGTTCGATACTAGAACATTAATTCACACAGTGACAGGAGGTGGCTTTAAAATTATTTGAGCGATTATTCCAGTCATTACTTCTGAACAGGGCTGGGCAAACTGCGGCAGTAATAAGGGATAGACCTTAACCTCTGCACAGAAGTAATAGTATTAAAACAATAAAAAATGTAATTCCATCTAAAACAAATCATCAAACGTCTCACACAAGAGCTGAAATCTATCTGGTGAAAGATTTGTGTGAATTCATCAACACTAACTTTTAAATCCTCAAATTTTCCAGCGGTGGAGAAAGATGAAGTGCTGCAGTACACGTCCACTTTGGTCCAACAGCTCAGCTCGAAGAACTGGGACTGCTCTAGGCTAACTGAGAGGAGAGAAATAAACATTTCTTTCAGATTCCATTCGCGGCAGGCACTGTTCTCCGCCTCCCTGTGAACGCTCTGTAAAAAGTCCTCCTATTTCTCTTGGTATATTATAATTTAATTAGTTTTCAGTATTGATTTCATTAAAGCTCTCGCTGCTCTGTGTTGAGTGATATATCCAAAGTGAGTGGCCTGGATGACTCATTTGGTTTTGGATAATGCGATGCCAGTGCTTTCTAATCTTATAGAGGCAGCCTGGCCTGAAGAAGAAAACCAAGGAGGCAAAAAAAATCTAAGCAGCTTGAACTGTTTAAAGGGGGGAAAAATGGTATGAATATTAAAAGCAAAACATTTAGAAAGCGTGTAGAATTGCAGCTGTAATGAACATTTACATTGCTATCAGTTTGGTGTTTTTATATTATCTTTAATGCAATTATTATTTTGCAAATACAAGGTGCCAAACAATGTTCTCTAGCTCCCTGGAACCTTTTAACAGACGGTTCTTGAACGAAGCACATACGCAAAAAGAGGCTTATATATAAAATATAAAAAAATAACTAGTATATATATATATAAAAAAAGCAGCCCACACAATTTTTAGCAAGCACTTTTTTAGCTCACTCAATCACTCACTCAGAAGCTCATGGGTCCAGCTCCAGCTCCAGCTCCAAAAAGGGTTCTTCTGTTATGGGATGGAGGTGAAGCTGACATTGACTCATCGCAGATGACATCATTAACAAAGACACAGGAGACGGGAATGCTGTGCAACAAGGAAACGTTTAAAAATCGGACTTTGAAAATCTGTGATGAAGCCAAACTCGACAGCTCAGTAGAGCTGGATATGCCTTTTCCAGCGAGAGCCAGCGAGATCACATTGCAGGCTTTCAGAAAACCCCTAAATCACCAGGCAACATGGGTAAACATATCATACTAATTACAGTCTTTGTCTTCCAAACACATCAGCTTGGGTATGTGACACATAAAGGTTCTTAAATAGCCAAAGATTTGATAACATGCCCTATAAATTATGTATTCAGAATTCTTTATAAATGCAATTATTATTAGAGATGGACCAATCTGTGTTTTTGAGGCCAATTCCGATCGCCGATCACCTTTCAGCACGAACGGCCAATAGCCGATACGATCGAGGGCGGGGCTATATGCCACGGCAGAGCTACATGTAGTTATTAGCGCAAGCAAGTCATGAAACATGATCTAAACTGGTTTGTTACCATTTTTAACAAGCTCATATGAAACAGCATAATATTTTAAACTAAATTAACAGTAAATAAACAAAGTAAATCAAACAAGTATCCTCAAAACTGCAATCATTAAACGCAGAATCTGTCACACTTGGATTAGCTCCAGCCCCCCCGTGACCCTGACTAGCGGGTTACAGCGACAGATAATGGATGGAAATTCTTCTATTCATTGCTGTCATCACTGACCTCGCGCTTAAAGCTGGCGCGAGTTGCCCAACACTGACTGCAGGATATTTCTGAAAAGCCTTAATAAAGTAAAAGACCACCTAACAACCAGAGCCAGTTGCTAACAACAAACACAGTGCGTGAATTGCGAAGGCTGCGCTCACCCCCCCCGCCCCTGTTTCCAACGCCAATGTGTTCTACCATTATGAAGCATTATGCATGTCACTATAAACTACTTAAGACATGCAAGCTTATGTCAGGTATTATGAAGTGTTATAGTTATAGTGTTATATATGCATTATTATATCCTTGATTCATAGAAAGCTTTACCAAAGATTTTCCCTAAAATTAACTAATATGAAGCCCAAGGACTGCTTAGAAATCTCCATTTTTAGGAGAGGAGATAATGTATATAGGAAAGCATAATTATGGGAGTGATAAGCCAGTGGTTTATTTACCAAAAAGAGAAAGAGAGAGAGAGAGAGAGAGAGAGAGAGAGATGGCAGATGGCAGTATTGACCGCAAATAAATAAATAATTGTATGATTACAGAAATTTAAAAGCAGGTTTGGTCTCTCTCACCCCAGAGTAAAAGCGTGCATTGCCTTTGAAGTGGAGACAGTGGAAGATGAAGCTTTGAGGAAGTGTGATTGATTTGCTTCTTGTTTACTGATCCTAGAACTGAGACGTTCCTAAAGGAGAAAGTATTTGTGTGGCTGAGACCACAAACGAGTCTCTGAAATAAAAACAGCTTTATAAAATATCATTAATCCTACAAATCATTACCTCCCCCTGCTCGGTAATTATTGTGCTAATTTCCTCACTTTGATGTGAAGCCTTTCGCGTGAACTTGCGACTCTCTTTCACAACACGGAGCAGCAAACAAGGGTGGTGAGCGGAAAAGTTGCGGGAAGCCTATTTTTGTATTAACGATGACAATTATTAGCGAGTTTGCAACTTGTAATCTTTTGGGGAATGAGAATCTGACTAATTTCCCTAAAGAGACTCATCACAGACTTCAGGGTAAGACAGCAAAGCAAATGTTCTTTTAAATATCATCTCTAATAAACACCTACAACGGATCTACAGTCATTGCCTGCTTTATTGACTCAACTTACTATATACAGATTTCAGTCCTTATATGTATGGATGTATGGATTGATGGATGGATGGATGGATGGGTGGATACTTCTTATTTAAGATACTCTTAAGTTTATTGATCCCCAAGAAAAGCAAGCCATCCAGTAGCTTAACAAACAACACAGTTAGGAAAACAGAAACCAGACAAAAAATAAATAACTACACAAGAGGTTAAAAACATGGGAGAACTTGGTAGAACAGTGCAGTAGATGTTTCCATCAGCCAATAAATAAATCTACAGGACTAACACACAAGGTCCAAGTGACATTAGTTGACATAAAGTGAGCTAGTGTGTATATATACGTGTATATACATACATAAGCATATTTGCATAGATGCATACTCCATCCATATGTGTGTAAGAATGAAAGTAAATACCGTAGTGTAACCAGATTTATAACATCTCAGAATTTAAAAACGTCTTATGGCTCTGGGGACAAAGGATCTTCTCAGTCTGTCTGTCGAGAAGCTCTGTGACAATAACCTAACGTAGTAACACAGTTCATATGTTACTCCTAATTTGAAGAGATGACATCATTTAAAAACGCCTGTTGACCTATACATTCTGTGTACATTTCAGGAGGATGTGCAATGAGAAATGGCTCAACATGATGGTTGGTTAAAATCTGGTTACATTAACTTACATTAAAAGTAACTGATGTCTTTCCTTCTCCTAAAACGTTCTCAATTAGAAGATATGACTGCAGTGATATGCTTTATAAATATGTTTTAATATGTTTCAAATGCAGGTCTGAAGAGACATAACATACAATAACTTTTATATATAGTTAAACACACAGTCTGTTGTAGTAGACTCCAAATATTAAATTATGAGCACAAAGATTTGCATAATAGGCACCTTTAATATCCATCCAGGCATTATCTGCCCCTAATCAGAGTCACGGGGGGGCTGGAGCCAAACCAAGCATCATTGAGCGAGGGCGGGATACACCATGGACAGTTCGCCAGTCCATCGCATGGCCAACACTCACTCACACACTCACACATATGGGCAATTTAGAGTGACCAATCAACCTGGCTGCATGTGTTTGGGCCGTGGAAGGAAACTGGAGTACCCGGAGGAAACCCACTCAAGCACGGGGAGGACATGCAAACTCTACACAGAACAGCCCAGACCAGGGATCGAACCCAGCTCGTCTTGCTGTGAGGCGACAGTGCCAACCACTACATCACCGTGCCGCCACATCTTTAATGTCTACACCTTTAATTTTGTACATCCAAGGTGACTTCACAGCAAAGATCTCCTGAGCATAATAAAGAAAAAGAGCATTATTAAAGAAAAAGGAGAAATAATAGACAAAATTGAAAGAATTACATTACCCATATAACAAATGAGTCATGGCCCAATTCTGACACACACTTATTATTCTCACGCAGCCCACATAAAGCACTTACTTTCCCCGGATACTGAAACTCTACCACAACCTAACTCGAATTAAACTATAATTTAATAATAATTCTGGAATGATATGGTCCAGAATTCAGCCACATCACAGCTAGCCTGTAGGTAGCTCTGCCATATCTGTACTGGAAGTGAACCAGACCTGTTTTGGAACATATGAACCATATGAGTTGTAGGCCACCTTTGCCAGTGCCAACAGTGGGCCAGAAGTGCCAGATGTGTCAGATGTGGCCCACAACTGCAGGGTATCTGTGAACCCAGAAAGAAAGAAAAACCCCAAAATATAATGAAATATGATTTAAAAGTTAAAGATGGAGATTTTGTGGGAGTTTAGTTTTTCTGTAATACATGTTTACATATTAATGTCAAATGACAGCCTTACATTTATATAAATGTTAAATTTAGCAAACTATGTATACAGTATGCTGCCTATATGGTGTTCTAATTTAAATTTTTTTTTAAACCAACAAAGCATGTAATTTGACCCGAATGACCCAAACCTTTGCAAATAAATGCATATTTCATTCATTAAAATGTCAGCATATCTTCAAAGGCTGAAGTGACCCTTAACCAGTGATCAGGGCTTTGACTAGAGGCCCTTTATAAAATGTATGTGTTGCATTTTCATTTAAGAAGGTTTGTTTGTTTTGTCCCCAGATCAACAATTAAAACGCAGCAATCTTTTTGGGAAATGCAGCTCAAATTGATAAACACTCTGATGTAGCTCCATGAGAAAATCTATCACCGCTATTCTAGTGTAAAAAACAGCTGCGACTCGTGATATTTTAACACAGAACACTGGCTTTTCCGGTACACTGTGTTATGGGCATCTGTGGTGAGGCAGACTGGCATGATCCCTATGGAGAGAGCGAGAGAGAGAGAGAGAAAGAGGGAGAGTAAGAGAGAGAGGCGCAGGTAAAGTAATGACAGTGAGAGAATTCCATAGGGAATCATGATGACACGTGCAAAAATTCCAGCCAGCGCATTGCGGGTCCCATAGGAACTGATGCTCCTTCCATCCATCCATCCATTGTTTTCTCTCTCCCATTTCTTTCTTCCCCTGAGGAAACATCTGGGCCAGTCTGAAGAGCCGACTGATAAGAAGAAGAAACAAACTGTTCCAACCCATCAGTTTACTTCTTTAAACAGTTTTTTTTTCATTTTTTTCATTTTTCTTTCTTTTTTTCCCTTTTGTTTTTTTTAACAATGGGTTGCAGAGAAGCTAAGAATATCTGAAAATGTTCCCTCATCTCATGCCATGTTGTTGCCAGTACACTAACATCCTAAACCAGCAGTTAAATAACAATGTAAGCGCTGAAAAATCAAATAGTACAAAAGATATAAATTAACTGTTTATATAAAAAAGCATGTAAGACCCAATAACGTCCCAATAACAGCCCATGTGGTGGGTCAGATATTGCTAGCTGCTTGCTGTACTAACTCTGCTGATTGCAAATGTGTTGCTAAAATAATTTCATACATTAAAATTAAATCACTATGATTTTCACTCTAGGCTTTAAATCAAACAGAGACTTAATTTGCAATAATTGTTATTAACCCGGCAAATAATCCAATCTTGAACAATCATTTGAAACCATCACTGTTAAAGCTTAACCATCAGTTTAAGCCTTAAATTTCATAATTCAGTCAAAATTAGAAGAAACAGATCTCACTGATTTCTAGTAGCATGTTAGCGCTAAACTAATAATGTTTACTGCATTTCCGCAGTGAACCTGGACATTCCATGTTTTATTTAAAGCTTGTTACGAACATTAACATATACTTAGCATGGATGGAAGTGACGTGTCCCCACCAATATCCAGCAATTATTAAATTGTCCCTACCAATAAACTGAAAAAAAAAAAGAAGTCAACGTCTCATCAACCTAGAGGTGCAGAAAGGGTTAAATCACGTTCTCTACTGGAGTCCTTCCTCCCCGTAACACATACGCCCAGTGTGATTTTTTTCAGGTGTGCTTTTCCCTGCTGTTACATGAGACTCTGTATCTACGTTTGGTTGTTAGCAGCACCAAAACTGGAAGGAAAACTTTCTAGCCATACACAAGACTCACTGGCTTTGGCACATAGTATACAGCAGGCTAACATCGTCTGTAGCCAGTGCTTAATTTGTGCAGGATCTTACCGGAAGAAGATCCGGCACCTCTCATATTTCAGGTACCTGTGTTCCAGAACTTATTTATGTAGTTCCACCACCTCTTTGATGTCTTTTTTTTGTAGGCCACCAAAAGCTATTCATCTAGTGGCATCTCTGAGATTTTATAGTTGCAGCTCCTTACTGCAGTCATTAAAGCTAAGATTATTTTATTGTATAGAATGCTACTATGTTAGATGGACACTTGAAGCACTGCTGTGCCTATGCGTTCCAGGACCTTTTCCCTCACTGCCACTTGCTGGATCACCCCACCTTTAGTGTTCCATTACCTGATGTTTTACAAATTAAGCACTGGATGTAGCTATAAATAACATGGTTTGGAAATGAACTACACAACAAACTCTCAACTGTCACTTAGTTTAACATCATGTAATTCATTAATTAAATTATGAATTGTTATTCAGGATAGTTCAAAAGCACATAGAATAGTATATGTAATATATCAGTCCTTTATATTTAATAACGGAACAAAGAGAAAACAAAATAATGGCAAAAACAAAATAATGGCAATGCCTTCACAGGGGTAGTACTCTGATCTATGCCTTTACCCTCCACCAGTTTTACGGTGACTATTTCAGTAAAAATCCTGGTATAGAGATGCTGCTGTTTTCTGAAATACAATAACTCATACGTATAGTCAGTAATGTGTTTAGAACTTCAAGAATATATTTGTTGGCATATTTGTTCATGAACGTTATGCCCAACAAACAGTTGATTCTTCTGTAAGTTCTAAATGCTGGTTTCATGGTGAAGTGGGAACTGGGACATTTCTCCCTTCAAAGTGAGTAAAATCTGATTAAACATCCCACCAACTCCACTAGGACAGTTCAAGCTTCTCAGTAGCCCCAGCTTCTCAGAGTTGCTAATCTTTGAGTCCATAAAACAATGAGTAATAACTCATTGTTAAATAAAGTTCAAAAGCTGGCCAAACACTAGCTTAAACACTCGGCATACTAACACAGTGGTTTGGCAATACTTCGCTCAGAAACTCTGTGGAAGTAGGGTTTATAAGGTGAGGCGGGTAGGGAGATAATGAGATGTAGATGCTGAGGGATGAAGCAGCCCTAGTACTCAGGAGAGGGAGCCATCCAGTGGCCAGGTAGGGAATCACTGCCAGTGTCATTATTTTAGCTATTTTAACAGCAGGTTGCACAAAATGTAGCACCAACAAACACCTCTTTAATTCTTGTATGCACTTTTAAAGCGCTCAGCTTACTGTGAGCATCAGGTCTTCAGCTCAGCTCCTGAAGGCCTAACCAATGGTAGAGCTTGGTTGGCTATATTAGTATTAGTATTATATTGTCGCAGTCTGAAGGAAAACATGTAACTTTTTTCTATTTTTGAATTTACTTCCTTGATGTCTAGGGCGAAGGTTTGCTTATGACATTGGTATGAGTCTACAAACTCCTTGCTGTTGTTGTTATTCTCTTTGCTCCTTATGCTTTTAAACTATTTTGAATAATATTTAATATTTTAATTCATGAATTATATAATGTTAAATTAATGTTAAACTAATGACTGACAAAGAAGTAGTTGAGACTTCAGATTACTTCAGCCATAGTGCAAAGTATACTGGTCTCATACTATAGTAAATAGTAAAAATAAATGGAGCTGCATAAACTCCACAAAACAATCACAGAGGACAAATCTGCCCTACTGTGTCAATGAACACACATGACATATCTTCATCCAGATAGTCTCGCCACTTTCAAACCAATAAGCAGTGAGTTTACGTCTAAAGACTTATTAACTTTACTTCAGCCATGGTGCAAATGAAACAGCTTTCTGATAGAAAGTTGCAACTGAAGTTAGACCTGCTACTCTGGGAGACTGTAAGAGATCTGACAGTTGGCAGTTTCTTGTGCAGTTAATTTCCAAACCATGTTATTCATAGCTACTGACGATGTTGGCCTGCCAGAGCCTAGCATCACCATTAACATTGTTATGATGGACTTTACGTTTCTTAAAAAAATAGCTCATTATGTCCACCTTTTTTTTTTTACTGCCATCCTCACTCGCTTTTCACACCCATGTCTCATCCAAGGTGCACAGTAAGTCTCTCCTGACTGGAAAGTTTTCCTTCCAGTTTTGTGGCTCATGTGACAGCAGGCAAAGGCACAGCCAATCACACTGGCCATATGTGTTACGGGGAGTTAGGACTCAAGTAGAGAGCGTGATTTAACCCCTTCTGCATGAGACATTAACAGATCGGGATTTTTTTAGGGGGATCAAATTATCAGTGGGGAAAATTCAATAATCGCTGGATATTGGTGGGGACATGTCACTTCCGTCCATGATAATTCTACGCCCTTGCTTTCTACTAAAATGTTATGATGACCAATAGAAATGCTCCAGAATTGCTTAAAATAAAACCTCTGACTGACCGCTGACTTAAATTGAAAGTTAAGAATGTTTTTGGCCTCTCCTGTAAAGTTGCTATTTTGGACATTCAGGGAAATGTTAAAAGATTAAAAATAACAAACATGAAGATGTAACTAAAAATGACAGACAATTTTATATTTTATAGTAATTAATGATTCTTTAAATAGATAAAAAACTATTTTAAAAACTAGATTATTATTATTATTCTGTAATCACTATTGTTACAACTCATTTTTAAGATTTCAACACCGTTTCAACCCTGGAGTGTTCTTTATTTTAAATGCATTAAATAAGATTTGTTCTAAATAATATTAATGATGGGATTGTGCATATCTAAAGAAAATATAACCACACTCGCAGCATCCCACCATCCATGTGGTATAGCATAATAACTGCCAAGCATTTCAGCAACCACCAGAGATACCACAGAGCCAACTAGCAGAACCTTAGCAACTACATGGCATGCCATTACAACTGGTCAGCAAACTTCCTAGCAAATATCCAAAATACCATATTAATCGTTTGGCAAAACCCTAACAACCACCTTAGAATTGCTTAAGCTGTACAATTACTTCAGGAAATGCACATTTCTGGTTATGACTAATACTTTATACTGTTATTGTTGTTTTATGGTTATTGTGTAAATGCCAATTTTCCATTTTTAGACTGACAACACGAGCGTCCTCGTTTTAAGACGATTTAAAATTCTGTCAAAAACAACCTGACACTCCAGCTCATGTGTGATCACACTTCAGATCCAGATTTGTTG